>PVIJ01003084.1:0-142957 GCA_004024925.1 Scalopus aquaticus | reverse complement strand
CAATATTTTTCTTTTTCTTTTTGGCTTATTTCACTGAGTATGATTCCCTCTAATTCCATCCATGTTGCGGCAAATTGCATGTGTTTATCTTCTTTCCATGCTGAATAGTACTCCATTGTGTATATGTACCACATCTTCTGGATCCAATCATCTATTTTTGGACATCTGGGTTGCTTCCATACCTTTGCTATTGTGAATAATGCCGCAATGAACGCAGCTTTTACTTCTATTGAGGGCAGTTTAAAGCCTCCTTAAGTCAGATGCTCTCTGGGTTATTCTTATTTCAATCATCCTACTAAAATATCCTACAATCAGTCTGCTTTCAAAAGTGTTCAGTTTTCATTTAAATTGGTTCATCAGGGGCTAAGGTGAACGTGGATGACAGAGAAAGACCTAGTAATGATAATCATATAAATTCCTATATTGGTTGTGTTTCCACAGAGTTTTTAAAAATGTCTCATGCCCAAGGGAAATTTGTTGTGGACGGGAGTACTTTCTTTTTGGCAAGTCATCATTGGATTTTAGTTCATGAAACTCTTGCCAGATACTGCAATGGAAGGATTAGTTTAACGGAGAGGACATCATCCCAGCCCTTAGGGTGGTGGGCCCAGGGCCAGAGGACAATGGGGCATTTCAGTCGGGGGGGGGGTATGTATTGGCAGCATCTCAGCCCAGAGTCTTACTGCTGAGCTCCTCTCAAGATAACCAACAGGAGTCTGTCTTCTGATAAGGCACAAGTGCCTAGAAAGGATCTCATGTGTCTCAAATGACAGAGCCCAAGTTCTGATGTTGTTGGAACTTGAAAGGCAAGTGGAAGAGTTGAATAGAGATGGTCTATGAGAGTCCCTGGGAGTCTGTTCATGGAGTTTGCCTTCTATGCATAATGGAGAGTCATGGTAGAGATTTAGAGCAAGGATTACTTTTTCTAGAGGCAATATTCTTATATGATTGTGGCTTAGAGGGCGCTAGATCAGAAGCAGAGAAATGATTGAGAAGGTTTTGGTGAATGTTCAGGATCAAGATGAGGGTCAAGGATTCATGACTACTAAGCAAGCTTAATGAGAACACTCTTTTTTAAATGCAAATATGTCACATCACACTCCCTATTTCTCCAGTGGATAAAGACACTTTGGGAGGGAGGAAGACCTAACACACCAAGGGTATCAGGTCTCGCCTAGAAGCTCTCCCCCACTTTACTGAGCACCCCCAAGACCAGAGGTCACCAATTACTGGGCGTGATTTTGGAAACAGAGACAGTCCCTTATTTCCATGCTCCTAGAACTGCCCAGTGATGATGGAAAACCCTTTAGTACATGGGTTCAAAATAAAACCACTCCATCAATGGGTACTTCTTGTCTAAGCGTGTAACTTAGTAGACTCATCACAGGGAAGGAAAAAAGAAGCACATGGATGTCAGTGTGAGAAGGGGGCACAACAGCATCTTCAAGGGCTAAGAAATAGCCACGCACTGTGTTGCAGGTACAGTGGGTTTACCAGAGTTTTTCTTTTGTGCTTAAACAATAAAGAAGTTGTTGGTGGTCTGCTGGCTACAGCCTGTTACACATTCCTTGGTTTTATTAGGATAACCATAAGCCTCAAAGACCCACCCTGATGTCAGTGGCAGGTTTTATAGAACACTCACAAGTTTCTTCTTGTTGTGTTCGGGGGGTATATAAAGTGTGAGGCATAATAGGTAACAGGTTGAAAGACCAGTTGAGGGCCGACAAAGGTCTCAATTCCTGATGTGAATATTTAATAACTCCTCATTACAGGAAAGGGTTGACTACCACATGCCTGTTACTGCGGCTCCAGAGCCCACTAAAGCTTTAGTTACTCCAGCGGCAGGAGGTGCTTTGGCACTTACCTCTGCTGTTCAAAAAACAGCAGGTCAGGCTGTCCCCCGTTGACTTAGAAACTGGATAGAAACCTTAGCTGGAAACATCTCATGTTATTCAGTAGCCAAGTGGCTAATTACTTCTGATTCAGTGACTCCCTAAGTTGGTAGAACATGGTAGGTTTAGTTGTTGTTTTTTTTTAAATAAACTCAAAAACATCCCCCCAAATGTAAACTTCAGGTGGACATGTTAGTAGCAATAACACACTGTTTCGGGGTGGGGCATGTATTTCTAGAGGTGCCTGGGGTCACTGCCTGAGAGGGAACTACAGTTAACTGCCATGACAGTGACCGAGCTCTGCACCCCTGAGCTGAAGGACCCCTCATAATTTTTAGGTTCTGAATGCTGTAGTTTGTCCAGCTGTGTTTTGGGCACAGCTGGTCTGGGAATGGCATTGTTCTGCATTTCCATGGCACACAAAGCCCCACAATGTCATGCTCGTGGGGGCCCCCATGTCTCAATATCCTGGGACATGTGGGGGGAAAGAGGCTGCCTTCCTGGTCTGCTCCACCGCCCAAACTGATGCAGGAGAACCCACTGCAGTGCTGTGCAGGGATCCTTTCCTTGTACCAAGGTTGCTAATGCTTCTACATCAACCCCTTATCAAACATTTTTACCCAAGATTTTACTATATAGGATAAGACTCTCAAATTGACCTTAAAAATCCACTCCTAAGGGCCTCCCTGGTGGCGCAGCGGTTAAGTGCTGCGCTGTGGAGCTGTCGGCAGCGGCGCGACGCGAGTTTGACGCCCGGCCGGGGAGAATCCCACATGGTGGGGCAGACCTCTCTTGCCTCGCCCGCTGCTCCCCTCAGCAGTGTATTTCTGATCTGCCTGTTCTGCTCCCCGCTCTGTCTCTGGTGAACCCTCTCACCGCCCCACACCTCTGGCCTGTACCCCAGCTTGTATGTATAAAAAAAAAAATTCCACTCCTAAACTATGAAGCTATCCACAGCCTCTGCAGCACAAGTTCAATCCCCGGCCAGGGAGATAACCACAGGGCACAGCAGACCTCTCCTGCCCTGCCTGCTGTTCCCCTCAGTAGTATATTTCAGTGGCTCTGCCTGTTCTGCATCCTGCTCTGTCTCTGGTGAATCTTCTCACCACCCCACACCTCTGGCCTGCACCCCAGCTCTTTTTTTTTTAAATATTTATTTATTTATGCATACAAGCTGGGGTATAGGCCAGAGGTGTGGGGTGGCGAGAGGGTTCACCAGAGACAGAGCGGGAAGCAGAACAGGCAGATCGATGGAAATACACTGCTGAGGGGAGCAGCGGGCTAGGCAGGGGAGGTCTGCTGGGGCCTCCCTGGTGGCGCAGCAGTTAAGCGCTGCACTGAGGAGCTGTTGGCAGCGGCGACACGAGTTCAATGCCCGGCGGGGAGTTTACACCCCAGTTCTTGTATGCATAAATAAAAAAATCTTTAAAAAGAAATAAAAACAAAACAAAACCACACCAGAAGTAGTTCTCTGTTACTGGCTTACTTAAAAACCCTGGCTTTTTATTCCATTTAGATCAAATACAAAAATCATTAACTCAAGCTATAAGGCCATGTTTGCTACCCCCTTGCCTTATACAAATTTCCTCCTGCCCCAAACTGTAGCTGCTCTGGTATGCTTTTAGCATCTTGAGTTCAACATGCCTTGAGTTCTGCACAGACTATCTTCTAAATTTGGAATATTTTCCTCTTTCTTTTCTCTATAGATTTTAGATTTGATATTATCTCCTCCAGGAGGCCCTCCCAAACCCTAGGTCAAGTCCCCTCCTCTGCTCTGTTGAATCTCCTGTCACTGGAAGCAATTACTTGTATAATTACTTACTCAGTGCCTAATTCCCTTCTAGATTGTAGACATTAGGAGATAATGGAAACTGTATTCTAAATGCCTGTGGAGTACCTGGCATATAGATGAATGTCTAATTGCTGAATTAATTATTTAAACAAATTACAGAAAGTACAGAAAAACACAGAGGAAATTAAAAAAAAAACTATAGCCCTCCATTCCAAGGATAAAAACTATTAGCATTGCTGTGTATTTTGTTATGCCCTGTTTAAAAAAACAAATGTATGTGATATATAGATGAGTATTACCTGCTGATACCCTGAACCAATGGCCATTTAGAAAAGTCTTCTTAAAATGCACCAGACTCCTGGCGTTCAAAACTGACTAGTCAGTGGGGAAGAGCTTCGGGCAGCGTTATCATTGTTCATGGCGCTAAGGCTGGTGAGGCACGCACGGGAGATACAGACTGAAGTCCATCTATGGGGAGCAAGTTCTGGGATCTTTTAACCGTGCTCCACTGTCACTTTAGTAGAAGTGCCTACTTAGAACTTTCGGTAAAGTAACAATTTCTTAAATATTTTGGAAATATGTTACCTCACTGTTTAATTTTTATTGCTGTTGTTATTACTCTTTCCCTCAATTCATATATAGGGGGATTTTTTTTTTTTTTTTTTTAGAACTGTGGTACCAGATTGCCAATTTCTGATTTTCTTTGTGAAGGATGAAGTGTCTGGAAAATCGAATGGGAACAATGAGATAATCCCCATTCTCAGATAATGCTGTGATTCCTTTGCTACAAGCACCCAAAAAGTTGTATGCATACAACTAAGTAAAGAGAGCATTTCAACAATGAACTAAGTCTACACAGCAGGTGCTGTTGCTATTCCCATCTCATCCATGAGGAGATGTGGCTTGGAGAGGTCACAGAAAATGCCTATAGCAACACAGATAGTCAGAGACCCAGCTGGAGTAAAACTCAAGTCTGCCTGACCCCAGAGCCCAGCGTCTGTGGCATGCCAGCCCACTGCTCCAAGAGACACCCTTTAATTCCACCAAGAGGGTCATGGATATGAGTGGACTTCACAGAGGCTAGAAAACACCTGAATGTGTATGTAAATTTTGTGTCTACACAGATTTGGATTTCCTCTGGGAAGGAGATCTGTTTGGAACAAGAAAAATACAAATTCATCTGGATTAACAATTACACTAGTCGGTTGATTGGTTGCCAAGTGCTGTTCTAGACACTTTATGTGTATTAAATCCTCTCATAATTGCAATAACCCTGTGTAATAAGTACTATTAAGCCCATTTTTTGGTGGAAGAAACTGAAACACAATAGTTACTAACCCAGAGTCACACAGCTGACCCGGGGTGGAGGGTCCCCATCTAGGAAGTCTCCCCAGTCTCCACCAGAGTGAACCAATGTCCCCTTCACAGATATTTCAGTGCTATGTGATTTTACCACCCCTGAACTTGGGATGTATCTCCCTGTTAATGTACACAACTCAATAGTAGTTTTTCCTCTCCTTGAAAGATATTAATAAATTGATGGTGCATCTTATAATAGAGGACATCCTAGTACAGAAGAAACTAGAAACTCTCCTTGGCAACAGAATGAATCAAATTAGTGTTTTACATCTTTATAAAAACTATTCTAATAGATTGTTGTGCCTCTGGTGTGAAATTTAGACAAATTCCTAATGGAGGTAGAGTTCTGCATTATAAGGGGGTCCTTTTAATAGAGGCAGGGACAAAAAGGTGATGAGAAAAGAGAGGGGGTCCCACTGGAAACCATCGTATGTGGGGGGGGCAGACTTTGCACACCTGCTCTGCAGTGTGTGCAGGTGTGAATATACACTGAACTATTATCCAAATAGACCACAAGCATTTGATTTATATAGAGAGATTGAGATGAGTGCAATTTGGTTTAACTGTTACTCTCTCCATATACCTTTTTAGACAATGAGACACCAATTAAGTTGTTCTCCAATGAACTTCAGGGGTTCCCACACTTAAGGACTAAACACACTTCCTAGTTTCTCCCTTTCCAAATGAAAAAATAGAAATGAGAGAGTCTGCCTACTTGTTTTGGGGAGACTAGGGGTCTTCATGTAAAGCTAAGAAGAGACAACTTTATTCTCCCTGCGGAGGAATTAGCATTTTCCTGATTAACAGAGTGTAAAAGATGAGAATTGAGTCTATCCAGATGAGGAGTCCAGATGAAGGGGAAGACAAAACAGGATGCCTTTGCCCTTACAATACAAGAGCCTGGAGTTACCGATGCAGCCAAGGTGACTGAAGCTGAGCGGGTATCGGAGAAAGACCTGGAAAATGCACCCTAGACTGGCTTTGGAGAAAGGAAGATCTTGTACCTTTTTCCTGGAATGTTAAAAATTCTGGCTGACTCCTACTTTCAGGCCCATTAAAATTCAGGATGGAAAAAAAATGAAATAGTTTTCAAAGAGGAACAAAAACAACAAACACACCCATTCTTGCAAAAATAAAATCCCACCTCAAAAAAACCTTTATGAAATGTTTTTGATCCTTAAAAAACAGAAGGGGGTTGGAATGCTGACGGGGTGCAGGCCATGGAATGACTATTAAGTGTGGCATTCCTCTGGCGCCCCTGCAGATGTGTGCTAGCCCGGTCTGATCTCTGGAGAGCAACTGCCCTATTCTATCTCTAGAAGAAGGAATAGAACCCATTTCCATCACTGGGCTAGATGACACTGTGTGTTGATGTGACTAGGTGAAGTGCAGGTAATAATTTGTTCTAATTCAGTGCCTCAAAATAAGAGCCTCTCACTCTGGAAGTTTACTTTCCAACCCACCCTCAAATGCAATCAACAGTCCTGGCCAAATCCTTCCTTCAGTCTCAGATTTCGGTTATATAAACGGTTCTAATCAAACTCCTTCCAATTCAGATCAGGGTAAAATAGCCATTTACAACAACAGCAAGTGGCTTATGTAACCAGAGCCCCATATGCAAATTATGAGAAATCTGTTCACTCTTTCAGGGGCCTCAGGTGGATAATGGCAGGTGGATTCCATCCATCCCCTGCTCGCACTCACCAGGCCAGAATTTGCTCCGCAGCTGGAAAGCTTTTTAGAGGCCGGTCCTTCTGGCGTCTCTTTCCAGATTGAAGAGTCCCAATGTAGGGTGCACATTAATCCTGCCCCATGCAAATTCTTGTTCTTCCTAAGGAAATGAATTTAGTATTTTCACATCAAGGCTAAACCACTAGTATGAGTTTTTCTAATAACAAAAGCTATATATATTCAGAATTTAAAAAAATTAAATTCACCTGCAATTCCACTCCCTAGACCTAGTTACTTTTAAGATTTTGAATGAAAAAATGAATGAATGCATCTTTCCTATCTTTTTAAACGCATGTCATATACATACATGCACATACATATAATATTTAAAAAAATAATGCATTGTGGTTATACTGGGTATTGTTCTGAAATCTGCTTTTTTTACCCAACAATGTCATCATCATTATCACAATGATCTAATCTTTTTGGATTTGCCAGGGCAGTGCCAAGTGCTTTATCTTCTTTACTTCAATTACCCTTATAACACCCCCTGGGCTTGGCATTGCCATCCCGATGTAGCAGCTGAAATTCAAGACCTCTGAAGTCTGTGGTCTTAAGTCCTGCCTTTTATCTCATTGCTTACTATTGAGTACTTTGCCGGAAAGTTTTTATTGGCTACTTCATATTGCCATTGTATTCTCTCTAACTCATTTCCTATTTCATAGTGCTTAGATAATTCCATTTAGGGGGAGGGGGAATATTATAAATAATTCTGTGAGGAACATTCTCCTTTTTCTTAAAGATTTATTTATTTATGTATACAAGCTGGGGTACAGGCCAGAGCCATGGGATGGCGAGAGGGTTCACCAGAGACAAAGTGGGGAGCAGAACAGGCCGATCGACAGAAATACACTGCTGAGGGGAGCAGCGGGCAAGGCAGGAGAGGTCTGTGGCGCCATGTGGGAATCTCCCCGGCTGGGTGTCAAACTCTTGTCGCGGCTGTGGACAGCTCCACAGCACAGAGCTTAACCGCTGCGCCACCAGGAAGACCTGAGGAACATTCTCTTATATAAAAACTTATACTAACTATGGAATTTCTGGTTCAAGGATATGCCCATTTTGATGGCTTTTTTTACATACTGCCAATTGCCTTCCAGAAAGGAGAAATGGATTTATATTCCCACCAGCTACTGTCCAATACTCTAACTGAAGTCATTTTGTAATTTTTAAAAAATGGTTAAAAATGAAGGAAAAAATCTTTCCCAAACTGTTTTCCTTGGGAAAATAAAACACATGTAGAAAATGTTTAATCTGATTATTTCTCTAAATCACATCTTAAAAATTTTCTAGAAAAAAATCTCGAGAGAACTGAAATTCAACTGTGAGTTGCTACTAGACTGAGTTGCTACTAGCCCTCCAGTTATTTTCCCCCTTTTTGATTCCCCTTACCCTGCAGACTCCAGCTGGCTACAGTTTCTGACCACCAGCCCTGCAAGGACCTGTGGGAAGGGGAGAGGTGTACTCTCATGACACAGCAGACGGGAGTTTGTAGGATGGGAAGAGAAAGGGCTCGGGTTCAGTGCTGTCAGCAAAAAGTTCCTATAAACAGAGTACAATACATTAGGCCCTTGCTATTAACACGCTGACTAGACTTGAAAGATTGCTTTCTCTGTCTCCTAAGCCTCAACTTTTGACCTTGCTCCTATCCTTGTCTTTGTGCTGGACTCAAGCATTTCTTCTCTCCAGGAGGAGGTTCCATAGTTGAATTGCTTGTCACCCACATGACTGCAGTGATCCAGTGTCAGCAGAACCCTAGTCACTTCGCTACTATGTAATGAGTGAAAACCTGACAACACCTGACCTGTGAGGCAGAAAAGGCAGTTGGGGTGGGGGTGGGGGAACAATATTTGCAGAAATTGGAGCAGGCAATCCTCTTTTTGATTTCACATGAAATCCTGGGAGGAATTTGAGGGAGCCTGTGAGTGCTGCATTCAGGGACAGAAACTAGTTACCAGCAAAATAGTTGCGAGTCTTTCTTTTTGAAAGTTCTACTAAGGATGTTTCTCCTTCCCCTGCATTGTACTGGGGTTTGCATACCCTGGTGCTAACATATGGCTGCTTAAGTCCCTCTCCAAGACATGACATCTATTAAGCACTAGCTGTATGCCAGGCTTGCTTATGCACTAACCATAAGATGTTCCCACTTAATTCTCACAACTGCTATCTTTTGACAGTGGCATTCATTATTCCCACTCCTGTTGGGCAAATGAAGACACTAACAGTAAGATGTTAGGGAATGTGAAGATCATCTTGCTAGTAAATGAGAGGAGCAGTCTGATTCTTAGAATCTCACACTTAACCACTACTCCATCCTGCCAATCAATCTGGATTTGATTTTTGTTGTGGATTTTTTTCTTCCCTGTGATCAAAAATCATTGTCCTTCCCATTCTATCTGGACCTTGCTAGTGTGACTAAGTTAATGTGATTAAAAAAAAAAACATTAGTCTACTAATGTCTCATGATGGAACAATGAGTCACCCATCTCTAAATAAATGGTTCACTAGAACTTTCATTGTCAAAAGACAATTGGTGGCAGCCAAGGATATCTGAGAAAGATGGGGGGAGGGGGGAGAGCTGTAAGATCTGGTAGGGTGTGGGGGGACCTCTCCCATTAGCAGTCAACAGAGCACTCAGCATACAAGCCTAGACAAGCTCTGGGTAGAATATGCAGTTTATCAGGAATAGCCAAAAGCTCAGATGTTTGCCTTCAAGAATAGGACAACTTGAAGCTTTAAGATGACCATCATCTGCCAACTACCGCCAAACCTCATATTTTGTAGGAACCATATAATTCCACAGTCTACCCACAACGTTCAGTTTTCTGGCACATTTTTGTGATTAAGGAAAGCAAAAGAAGTTTATGAGTTGCCCTATACAAATCTATCAGTCAGCCTAGCCTGGTAGAAACCAGTCGAAATATCACAAGCCCACGTCAAGTTGTCACATCCTTTTCATTTGATTGGCCCATCACACCCCACAACTGCCTTCCTCTCCTGACTCTCTTTAGGGCCAGAGTAGCTTGGGGGAGAGAAAAGATAACTTACTGAAGGGTGTGGTCAAGGAATAATATACTTTTTGGCTTCAAGATGTATATTTTGGTCCTGGACAGATGTACTTCAAAGATTTTAACAGGTCAGGAAAGTAATGCCGACATGTAGAATAATATTTTTTATACTCTTTAGAATGAATAACTAGCACAGTGCCTGCCTTAGATTGGAAGCCAATAGAGGCTGCTGGTGGAAAGGGTGAGTGGGTACTGAGGACTTCACATGGCATAATCCACCCACACAAAAGTCTGTGCTGTAACGGGTGAATCTTTAGCGGGGTCTTGAAGGGGCTGTCAGACCTTCTTGTTTCGTCGGTTCTACAATCTGTATCAGTTGACCTAGGTATTTTGCTTCTCATTAAGGTTCTTTCCACCCCTGAGATAATATTTATTTTGTTCAAGAACATTTATATGTTTTCATCAGAGTAGGTTGTTTTGCCTTGTTTGTTTTTATAAGTAGACTGGAAAGAGAGGGAATGTCTCATGATCCTTTTGCAGGGTTAATGCAGACCGTGTCTGCTCATATGCAAGCAGAGTTCCCTCTCCCAGAATCTCAGAGGGCTCCTGCATGCTCTAATGTACCCTTTGCCCCATGAAATCCTCCCCGGGGGCGGGGGGAGAGTTCTGTGCTCCATGGTCTTTGCATCGCCTCATCTCTGGCGTCAAGAGTGGCCATCTGTAGTCCATCAATCTAGTTGGCAAGGTGTGGAGCAAGATGCTCTGCTAGGGTGTCCTCCTGCTGTCTGCCCTGGGCAGGTAGCACTCAGTTCTAAAATTCCAGGAGGCAAATATGAATTTCCCAAGCCTACCATGTGGGAGTCAGTGGTAAGACAGAAATCGCTTCAGAGATTTTCTTATTTCCCAACAGGAAGTTCTAGCTTCAGAACGGCAAAACATGCATGCAATGACAAGCCTATTCGGCTATGTGCTTTCCCCTAAACACTGACTATCCTGGGAGCCACACATTCTTTTTAAGGACTCAGATCAAAACAACATCTAATGCAAAATTACTCAAATTTAACAGAGAGAGCATTTTCCTAGTTCATACAGCACTGTGGTGTTTGTCCTCATAAAAGTTGATTTTGATGCAGCGGGGTGGCTATAAAAGCATGATTAAAATGTCCAAGTGAAAGCCCAGTAATCTGCTAAGTATATGAACTGTTTTGGAGAAAGTGGGAGTCTTGTCAGGAAGTAAGATTCTATTAAGAAAATCTTTTAGAGCCTGAACTTGGAAAAACAGTCTTAGCACGAGGTTTGGGAATTCCTAAGGGCCTTGCCAATTTACCAAATATGTACTAAGAAAACCTGCAGCCCCCCTCTCCCCCGCAAGTATAGCGGCCCTTGCAGACTTTCT
This sequence comes from Scalopus aquaticus, assembly GCA_004024925.1. Classification (NCBI taxonomy): domain Eukaryota; kingdom Metazoa; phylum Chordata; class Mammalia; order Eulipotyphla; family Talpidae; genus Scalopus; species Scalopus aquaticus. Next base: position 131,782 of record PVIJ01003084.1, on the reverse strand, counting down.
TTCAAGAGCAGAATATGAAAAAGGGGGAGGGGGGAGTAATTTCACAATGGAGAAGACCAAAGACCCTCAGACACGACCTTGGCCAGGTGATGGAGGTCAAAGCCGACAACAGTAAGGGTGGATCTGCCCCTGGGTGCGATGAGAACAGCGGTACCTTCTGTGATCGTCCTCCCGGCTGAATCCGGAAAAACAAGAATCTTCTATTGAGGTATACTCTACAAAACATCCAATCCAGCGCTCCTCACAACTGTCAAAGTCTTCAAAACAAGCAAAATTTGTGAAACTCTCACAGCCAAGAAGAGTCAGAGGAGACAGGATGACAAAGGCAGGATCCCGGATGAGATCCTGGGCCTGAAAAAGGACACTCATGGAAAATCTAGTGAAAGATGATTCAGGAGTGGAGCTTAGTTAATAGCAATGTACCCATGTTTCTTATTTTAGATATGATGAAAGTACCATCTACAAGATACTTTAAGATAAGGATGACAATTTAATACTGATAGAAGGAACCAGTGAAGAGTATATGAAAACTTTGATATTGTCTTTGCAAAAGGCTTATTAAAAACCAGGTGGAAAAGTGAACATAAAAAGATGCACTGAAAGGCTATATAAAAAACTATTAACAGTGGTTAACACAGGGGGTGGAAATGGGGGCACAGATAGGGGTGGGAGTGAGACTTCTCAATGTCTCCTTTTTTATATCCTTTTGAATTATGAGCCAGGTGAATGCATTACCTGCTTTAAAAAACAAAAAAGACACGCTTTAGGTCTTTAGCCTGCTTCAATGAGAACAATGACAAAGCTTAAGCTTATTAGGCAAAATGTTATTTTTTTTTTAATAGAGCTAGTATACTAAATGAGGGCCAGACATGTGGGTATAAAGTTGCCAGCTGCAAATGCACTCCCCCACAAGGAGCTGTTTGTGGCTGCCTGTCTGGACTGCTGAATCGTGAGTGTGAAGTTTTGAAAAAGCAATTTGGCTCTGAGCAGCCTCCAGGGAGTTGGCTTTTTTGCAAGCCTCTGGCCCTTCCTTTCAGGGTGCTGACTTTCTGTGACTGTTTATGACAAGCAGCTCCTCTCATGCGCTCTGCTGCGTAGAGACTGTGTCAGACAGGAAGGGTAGGGATATATATTATAGATCTGAGTCCTAATAAATAAATTCAGAGGCAGATATCATGCTGTATAATGGAGTGTGGGAAAAGAGCAATAAAGATCAGGCACAGAATCTTCCCAGGAGGCCGGGGAGGAGGGCAGGGGCTGGAGAGACTGAACTTGTGCCAAATGGTAGGAGCCAAAGATGAAGCTGTAGCCATGGGTAGGGGAAATTGTGCTAAGCTTCTCTCAGCTGGGGTCACAAAGGCAAGATACTCTACACCATCTAAAAGCTGAATACGTGGGTTTTAGGGAAACTCAAACCAAGAGTCAAACCTTTAGCCTACCAGCTCTTTCCTTGAAGGAATCTAGAATCTGAAGGTTGAAAGAACTTTTTCTTTCTGTGTACGGACTGCCCTGGTGTTGGAGAATTCCTTCTCCTTCTACCTGGATCCTGTCCTGTGTTGAAACTGTTGAAATGTGTGAGACTAAATCACCTCTAGGGTCTCTTCCACATCTAAAAGTCTATGCAATGTCTTTGCTTAGGGGGAATTGGATTTCAGAGCTTAAATCCACTGGGATGATCCGACAAGACTAGGAGGTAGGATGGTGGTGCCAAATTTAAAAATGAGAGTCAATAACTCCTTTCTAAAAGTTAAAGGGCTTCAGGGGCGGGGGATGGGGACTAAGAAGGATATCCTGACAGGCTGAAAATACTGTCCAGGTTTTCCAAGTCTCTTAAATATTATGGGTGTGAAACTGGCCACTGGGAATAAAATGTGGAAACAGGAATAGATCAATTAGCTAAATCCTTGAGGTTCAAATTTCATGAACTCATGAGAGCTCTTTGGTCTTCTGAGAAGAAAGAATATATGCAAGAATCTGAAAGCTTTTTTTCTTAAACACTCCTTATCCATGGCAAAAATAAGTCTTTGCTGAAAGACCATCTCATGAAACATTTCAGGTAGAAGTAGAATATTTTATGCAATCTTATCTCCTCATGAGGAAACCTGCCCAAGCACAAATGCTTCACACACAAAAATGTCCGCGGAGTTGTCCGTGTCTGAACTCAAAATTCTCTGGAGACACATTAGCTTCTTTGATAAGCCAGAAAGAACCGTGTTTTTGTGCAAGTGTTTTAATACAAGAAATAGGAGTCTATTCTGTAGCTGTCTAAGCCCATGTGTATGAGGCAGTTTTGAGGTAAAATGCCACTTACTGTCTTAAGAACATAGTTAAGAGAGATTCACATGAGGATACTACAATAAAAATGCAGAACAGGCAGATCAGAGATACACTGCTGATGGGAGCAGCGGGCGAGGCAGGGAAGGTCTGCCGCACCCCCCCTGCCTTGCCCGCTGCTCCCCTCAGCAGTGTATCTCTTATCTGCCTGTTCTGCTCCCCACTCTGTCTCTGGTGAACCCTCTCGCCGCCCCACGCCTCTGGCCTGTACCCCAGCTTGTATGTATAAATAAAAAATAAATCTTAAAAAAAATGCTTCTCTGGTATGTACCACACTGAAGAGTATAAAAAAACACATACACTCTCATAAAGGTAACCCAGCTGAAGCAGGATGGTGAGCCACTGACCCCATGACAATCTTTTCCTTGGCTCTGGATACACTCCTTTTGTAACAAGAACACACCACCACACATCCAATGACATGGCAAAGACCAATGCCCATGGGGAGACTCGGAACCGGTCTGACAACTTTTCTGAGATGAGAAAAGGAGAAAATATCACTTTACAGAATCTACTTTTCAGAAGACAGCATTAACAACGTGTGGAGACCAAAAATAATTGTTGGACTGTGGAAAAATACATTGGATAAGAGGAGATGGGGTGGGAGGAGGGGGTGGGCAGGGAAGGGAGTAGCAGGGCTGGCACTGGAGCTCTGGTGAGTGGTGAGTGAAGCATGTGCACATATGGAGGGTTAGGATGTACCCCCAAAATTCTATAGATATGTGAACAATGTGAAAATTGATAAAATTTGAGGGGAAAAAAAATCTGTGGAGACAAGGTCAAGGGCAGACAGTGCTGGGGAAGGAGCACCGTGGGCTGTTCTCAACCCTCCCCTCTGCCAACCTGGGACCCCAGAGAGCTCTTAGCTAATGAGGATGTCACACAGGAAGGTGATCTCTATGGGCCATTTGGATTGTAAGTGTTCTCTAAGGCTGCCTTTTAGCAGTCACTTGGGGAAAAAGGCACCTAAAACTCTTCCTTCTTCCCTCGGGCTAATGTTTTAGGAAATGGTTCTACCAAGGCAAAGCAAGAGGGGAGAGAAGAGGGCCAATTCCCACCATGCCCCTGAAGCGTGATGGCTGAGAAGCTGATGTACCCGTAGCATGCACAGCAGTGAGGGTCTGCAGTGGGCCTCAGAGCCTCCCCAGGGGCAGAGTGCAGCCACAGGACCAAGGTAGGGAAAATATGGTTGGTGGCACCTAAGACCTCAGTTCGGTATCGCCCTAATATGCCTCCATTCCTCTCACCAAGAAGGCAATGGGAAATGAAGAGAAGAAATGGGAAGGAGGTAAGTGGGATAGTGAGGCAAGCCAAAATTTGCAAGGGCAAAGAGACTGAAAAATTTTTTTAAAGCAGCTCTAATCACAATAGCATCTAACATCCAAACAGAATCCAATGATTTTGTCTAGGCTTGTGGCTGAGAATGTTAATAGAAAACCCCTAGAGAAGCAAACATCCAAAAAGACATTCCAGGAAACAAACGTCTCGCGACCGCCAGGGAATGGGCCGCAGCATCTCAGTCCTGGTAAAGGCAGGTCTGCCAGCGTCCCACAAGCCCACTGCTGTTGGGGCGCCCACCCTGGTTTGCCTCCTGTCCTATTTTCCTTCATTTCCTTTCAACTAATCCGAAACCCTCACCTTTGTCCTAAATTTGAAGCTCAAGATTCATTTTTTTAAAAAATGACCTGCCACGACAGCATGTAATTTTTATAAATGTCTGCCCTACACAAACGGCACCAAGTAATAAGATTCAAATCCCCAAAGCAACATTATTCTGCCAACTCCCCCCATCCCCCTTACCCCAGACTCACCGGAGTGTGGGATGTCTGCCAGGGAAATGCAATAAAATGTGGGAACAGGAATAAATACAAATAGAATTTTTAATTCTAGGTCTTTGCCTGCTTAGTTTTCCCTTTTTTTTTTTGTTTTAATCCCTTTCTTTCCTTTTTCTCATATCAGCACTTTATTTTTTTTTTTTGACCAACTTTGGTTTTGCCTCCTGTGTGTATGGTGTTAACATACCTACTCCTTGCTTATGAATTTTCTGACCAAATAGGTTGCCTGTGTCATTGGAACAATGTCCTCTCTTGCCTTTTCTTGTCGGCGTGGCCTTCAGTGTGGCCTTAGTCCTTCCTAGCGCAGTTTCTCTTTGTCTCTGTTGGTCTGTGCTGTGATGCTGTCTCTTTTCCTCATTGTTAGCTTTTGTAATTCTTGCCTGGCTTTTCATTATCCCACATTTCTCTTCAGTCACTGTAACATGTACCCCCTACACACACCTTACCCCCCAACTCCAACCCCCTTTCCCTATTGTGTTTCCTACCACTAACCACTGTGCTCAAATGTTGGGACACATACACACACCCAAGTTCAGTGGTTAGTGGTAGGAAATGCTACCGTGGTCCAAGCAACCCCTGGAAAGGCACAGTCCTGGGGCCCCACCATTTCCCTTTCTTCCCAAACCAAATAAGTCCAACAGTGCACCCCAGCTGCCTATAGCAAATACCCCGCCCTTAAAATGGTTATGCCATAGTACATGTTCCTAATTGTCCCCCTCTAAAGGACACCTCCCCTGTTGGATGGCAAGTTCCTGCTAGGAGGTATACACATGAGAGGGCTACTTTTTTGATCATTCCAGACAGAATTATAGCTAGTGGATTTAATAGGAGGGGAGAAACTCTGTCCAAAGCCTATGAGATTGAGTAAAGGAAAAGGAAGCCTCAAATCATCCCTCGTGTCAGCTAGGAAGGACAGAGCATCTGAGGATTAAAGAGACTTCTCAAGAAATACACACACACTCACACACACACCAAGGCATGCCTCAGTCCCTTAGCAAAAAGAATGAACTCTGAACCCTTCCCAGGGACATGGCAGGCAGCAGATTCTCTGCTCTGACATCCCTCTCCCTGCACTTTCTGGCCCCTTTCACAGCACCTCTGGCGTCTCGCCCTCACTTCTCATAAGCTATTTTGAGGAGGGCCCTAAACAACAAGTATAAAAAGGATTTATAAAATTTTGTTATGAGGTTGAAAAATATGACTTCGTTCCTGACATTTTACGGTTAAAGGAAATGACAGCAACTCAAATGTTCATTTTTGTATGTTTTATTTAACAATGAGTAGTGGTCCTTTGAGTAATGTCAAGGAATACAGCTAGAAGGGTAATAAAGCTCTAAGATAAAAAGGCACTAACCCATATAAAGACAACATCTTAAGCATGCATCTCCTTGCTGATGGTGATGGTGGCACCTAATTATAAGGCTTACCATGAGGTTAAGTCTAACTCCTCTCCTGGGTTAGGAGGAAACTAGTATTAAGAAGAAATCATGGACCAGCAGAAATAGAAGTGACCCAAGGTTTTCAGGTAGGGCCTCGTGGAAGCTTTGCCCCCTTGCCTCAACAGAGGGAGGAAACATAAGAACAACATGGCTTCTTAAGTCAGGGAATATCATACCGCTGTAGCTGCCACACAGCATTTGGGACAATTACACTGAGAAATATCTGTTAATTGTTTGAAATTCAAATGCAACTAGACATCCTGCATCTCATCTGGCAACTGGAACAACACACGCCCTCCAGTCCCCACACTTTGTTCTCCTGGAAGCTAGAGGACAGCGTTCCATCTGCTAATGAGAACCTAGAATACACCTATGAGAAACTCCAATTACTCCTCAGCTCCAAACCAAAAAAGGTTTATGAAGTCCAATTTGGGGTCATTTCCAGTCACTGGGCCGTTAACTTCATCTCTTACAAGGAAGCCTCCCGTTCCTGCTAATTCAAAGCAGCTGAGCCAGCTGGTCCTGCAAGCCGGGCTTCGTGGTAGAGCCTCAAGGGGGCGCTGGGCTTGGGAGCAGGGAGGGCACCTCGGGACAGGTTTAATGTTAAGCGAGGACCTGTCTTCATGCTCTTGTGCAAACGCTCTTCATGGAGCCTCAGGTTACAAAGCCCCCAGTTGGGATGGGGGAGGGCTGGTGTGTAGGGGGGCATTGGAGAAATCACTGCAACATTTGAGGATCAAAGAATCCAGCCTGTCAAGTGCGATGCTATTTTTTCAATGAGGAAACAAGCTCACATTTTCCCCCTGAGGCCTTAGAGACAAAGCCAAGGTTCAAGTAAAAATTTAAGACTTTCTTAAGCCGCCAAACTGTCTGTGTATGTTTCGCTTCCACTTTAGCTTTTATTTTTTTTCCTTGAAATTTGGGGTCACGGGAGAACATTTTGTATTGAGGCATACTGATAAAACCAGTTAGGTGAATTTGGCCATTTGGGATTGTACAAAAGCATCCATTTGATGCCCATAAATCTGATAAATGTGTTCATTTACTTAAGCAAAGCCTATTCCAATACTGAGGAAGGATGTTTAACCTAAATCTACAAGGTGATGAAGGGTTTACTGTGGGCGTGCATATAGCTAAGCCATCCTTCCTGTTTCATGTTTCTTTGTGTTTTGTTCCCCAAGTGTCCCCACACTGCGCAGGGTCAGAGAAGAGGTGGTAGGGTTGGAAGATGAAGAGAGAGGGAGGCAGAAGCCAAGAGCACGGGAAGAAGATTGTGATGAGTGAGAGAGATATCTTTTCTCTTCCTTTAGCAAAAATTTCAAGTCTTGCTTCTTTGGAGGGAACCCAGCTTGCTTTAACATCATTTTCCGGCAGATAATGCTTCTATGAATTTGACCGAACAAGAGAGCAGAAATGAAAGCGAAGTCAAGGTAAGAGGCTGTGGCTGATGGATGGCTTCAGAGCAGTTCCGCATTCGTGTCTATGGACCATAAACACAGCATTCGCTATGCCAGAGAAATCAACAGAAGATAAGATCAAAACTCGTTCTCCATGTGGCTCCGAGGCAGGCCCAAGATGTGCCTTACCACAGGGCTTACAGTCCTCTGTTCCAGTCTGATAGAAGTTAGGAGACTTTCTAACGTACAAGAGGGATTTTTGAGAGCAGAGATTGCTTGAGAAAGATCCTAGTCAAGATTTAGGTCAGCTCTGTGAATCCAACTCTGTGTATCACAGGACAAAAGGGACCTTTTCATTCTTTTAAATGTCAGAATAACTTTCTTCTCAGTACTGAACACAAGCCTCTCCACACCTATCGAGAAGATTCTAGTGGAATTTCCATTAGTTAGTGGTGAAGGGAAAGTAGATGATGTTTCTGTTGTGGCTGAGGTGATTCTGTGAGAGGTTAGGATGACCTAGGGAAGCAGTACATGGAGAAGACTGGATAGAGAAAACATGAGACTCCTAAAATGAACTCTGTACCAATCCACCCTCCACACTATGAAATCCTTTGATTGTTTTTCATTTAAACCAAGACACAGCAGACAGCTCACTTTTAGCCAAGGGCCACACATCCTAAGTTCACAGCTTGGTGATTTGTCACAAATGTGTGTGCTCATCTCACCACACTCAGATTCAGGGTCTGACATTCCCGAAAGGAGCAGTCTTGACCACAACATTCCATCGGCAAGAGTTTTATACTTTAAAATGCCAGAAAAACCTTCTTTCTTGACCTGGTCCAAGTCTTTCCCATGGAAAACAGCCATATTAAATTAGTTGCATTTTAAAAAACTGTCTTAATTTTGTAACACAAGGCTACAAAAGATAACTAAAAACTTTTACTTTCACCCTCGAACCTAGTCAAACCACCCAAGTGACAGCATCTCAAGAACTGGCCCTTTGGCTGCCCAACTTCTTTTAAGCCCAGAATGCAGCAAAGGGCTTTCCGAGTGAGCTCGTGAGCATAAGTTGAGTTTGGAGACTTAGAGATGGAGTTTTCTAGGCTCTCCGTCCTTCACAAAGTCTCAAAACTCTCCTTCCAACTGCTTGTCACTACTTCTCATTCCTTTGGTAACCCTTGATTTTTCTGACTTTTAAGAAAATCCCCAGTGGTTTTTTTTCTCTTTTTGCTAAATTAACAACAAACGATGGATATGATCACAAAATAAATGTAGAGAGAAGTAGTCCAGAAGTTCTTCAAACCTTGGACCACACATTTTATTGGCTAGCAGAGTGTGTGAAATCTGCCAAGAATTTAATGCCACAACCTTGGATGGAGTCGATTGTGCAGTTGCAGGGGCCTGCTGGCTCTCCGGCATGGTGAAAGCCTGTGCCAATTCTGAGCAGCGTCTTGCTTCTGAGACTGGCACAGAGGTCTCCTGTGTTACAAAAAGTTGAGCACAGGTTGAGAAACAGGATCTGAATTCAAAAATATCTCCCAAAATGTTATTGCCAAATGGAATGCTTCAAAAGTGAAACAGTTGAAGCAGATTGCCCTCTTTTATTAAAAAATAACAAGCTTTGTCAGAGAGGCAAACCTCAAGGTAGAAATTTTGATAAATCAAACACTTAAATAGTGAGCACTTATTAGACATTTGTTGTTCATAATTATTTTCAAGAGAAATTAAAAATATTTGTTGAAAAAACAAAGTCAACAATCCAGTCAAAAAATGGGCAGAAGAGCTAAAAAGACACTTCTCCAAAGAAGAAAAGCAAATGGCCAACAGCTATATGAAAAAATGTTCAACATCACTTATAATCAGGGAAATGCAAATCAAAACCACAATGAGATACCACCTCATGCCAGTGAGAATGGCGCACATTAAAAATTGGGCAACAACAAATGCTGGCGAGGATGTGGAGAAAAAGGAACCCTTCTACACTGCTGGTGGGAATGCAAACTAGTCCAACCACTATGGAAAGCCATATGGCGTTTCCTCAAACTAATAAACGTAGAGCTACCATATGACCCAGCAATACCACTTTTGGGAATCTACCCAAAGGACGCAAAAACACTAATTCAAAAGGATACATGCACCCATATTTTTATTGCAACATTATTTACAATAGCGAAGGTATGGAAACAACCCAGATGCCCAAAAATAGATGACTGGATCAAGAAAATGTGATATATATACACAATGAAATACTATTCAGCATTCAAAAAAGATAAACACGTGCAATTCACAGCAACAGGGATGGAACTAGAAGGGATCATGCTCAGCAAAATAAGCCAAAAGAAAAAAGAAAAATAGCGAATGGTCTCACTTTTAACAGGAATATAGGGGAACCAAATACTAGAGCGACAATCAGTGAGAGAGGGGGGAGGATTGGGGCTCAGAACGGGGGAGAGGAGAGCACAGGGGACTGTGGTGATGGTACACGGGTGAATTGGTGGTGGGAAACCTGTGGGGTATACACAGTAATGTAAAAGACATAAATAAAAATAACAATTAAAAAAATAAATAAAAATATTTGTTGAGCATCCACTAGTCAGGATTCTCCAGAGATACAAACCAAGAGGATTTATCTATGTGTAAAGAGAGTGATTTGTTTTAAAATTTAGTACATGTAATTGTGGGAATGGTAAATATAAAATCTGTAGCGAAAGCTTGCAGGTTAGAAATTTAAGTAAGAGCTGATGCTGTATTCTTGAATCTGAAATCCACTGAGCAAGTCAGCAGACTGGAAATTTAGGCAGGATTTCTACACTGTAGTCTTCAGGTAGAATTCCTTCTTTTGTGGGAAGCCTCAGTCTTTGCTTTCAATGCCTCCAACTAATTGATAAGGTCCAACCACCTGGGAAGGTGATTTGTTTTACTTAAAGTCTACTGATTGTAAATGTTGATCACATCATAAGAATACCTTCACAGCAACATCTGGACTTCACATAACATTGTAATAGTAATAATGATTTAGTGCCATAACCATGCAAAATTGACATATAAAATATACCACAGCATCTAATTGTTAAAACACTGTGCTAGGTAACATGGATGACTCAAAGAAGGATTAAAAGTAATCTTTTCTCAAGAAGTTTATTCTCTAATAATGTAGGAAAGATATGAATGCCTTCCCTTCTCTTTCCAGAAATTTGGTCAACTAGATAATCTGAAATCCCTTCTGATTTAGCCAGTTAAACAAATTGTGATCTAAACAATGATTTCAAATAATTTGCTGAATGAAAGGACAAGCAATGAATCTATGAAGACCAAATATGCACTAAAAGCAGAAACTCTTGGGAGCTATCTGTCCAACTCTGGTGACCTTGGGATTTTATGGTGATGAGTGCTCAGGACCTGAGATAAGAGGTAAAGCCCAAGACCATTACAGGTGAGAATCAAATAGCAGACCTTCACATAAAACTGGGGTCCCAATGATTCACATACCGGAGTTAGTGTAGACTAGAAATAGATTGCCTGTGTACAGGGAGATAGCAAGGAAATTTGGCACAGTATGAAATCAGCTTTCATGTAGGTTTAATAACCTAAATTCATTCTATCTCTGTGGCCTAACAATCTCAAATGGAGAACTTAATTGAAAGTAGTTCCAAGTTGTAATTTCTTTTAGGCAACTGACGAGTGAATTCCAAGCTCAACTCTTCTGGAGTTGTCAGTTACAACTCAAGATTCAAAGAATTCCCACACATAATGTACCAGAACATCAACGGCAGTCATAAAACTTATAAACAAACAGGTGCTATGAGTAAGAGTCAGCAGAATTAGACCTATGAAGACTTTAGGAACTGAAATAATCAGATACAGAACACAAAATGTTTCAATATGTAATGGAAAGATACAAAAATATAAGCAAAGTACAGGACATTATAAAAATGGAAGTTCTAGAAATAAAAGGCCCAAAGGACCCCGCACACAGGAACTTCTGTCCCTGTGGTATTGGGGTCTGGACACCCAGTATGTGGATGTGTTCACCCACCAGAAGCTCTCTGAATCTGACTGTTAAAGAGGTTTTGTTAGAGTTCAATCTCCACCCGCCCCCCCCCCCACCTCCCTTCCCCTGAAGTCAGGGGTGTTGCTGGAAGTCCCAACCCTCCAATTACTTGGGGACAAGCCTCAGGATGAGGCTGTTTATGGGTCCCAATCTAAACTACTTCACTAGCACGAACTTGAGTATGATTGAAGTTTATTATGAATAACAAAAGGCATCATTCAGGCATTTCAAGGGTTTTCAAATCTTGTGTCAGGAATCAGGGACAAAGATCAAATATTTCTGATGAAACCACTGTTACCTAGTTCCCACAGAACACAAGAGAGCAGTACTGCTAAAGTCCAGGTGTTTCAGCACTGTTGTAAAGTTGCTAACTGAGTTGGATTTATGGATATGCCTTCTTGAAATTTATTTTCTAGGCTGAGACTATCACAATTGTGCTATGAAGGTAGAGCAACATTTGGGCCTTGCCAGCTCTGGCTTCTGGCCCAGTTCCACCCCTAAGAACAGGCAGTGGTGGCTGATTCACACCCACATCTTTATTTGACTCAGTTTTTACAAAACAATGTGTAATCTCAAAACAAATGTCTACTAAAGGCACAAGGTCTATATTCAACTGGAAATGAGTATAACTGCAATTGAGGTAAAGGATAGAGAAAAAATTCAAATGCATTATGAGTTAATATTTAGCAAGCATTCAAGTGCAAAAAACAAGGAAAGTTGCTTGAAGGAGAACAGCAACTATTTTCCAAGCAACTTATCTATTCTATAAGATGTTCTTAAATCTACCCCTGGATCAAACAAAGGCTGCTGAGCACTGGTGACTTGTCCTAAAACATATCCATCCCCCCAACAGGATTTGGCTGAATTGTGTGTGTGGTTTTTTTTTTTTTTTGAGGTGATGTCATAAGATTCTGTCTGTCAAAGATCATTATTTTAAAAATAGTTGAGGGCCTCCCTGGTGGCGCAGCGGTTGAGCGCTGCTCTGTGGAGCTGTCTGCAGTGCGCGATGCAAGTTCGACACCTTGCCGGGGAGAATCCCACATGGTGCGGCAGACCTCTCCTGCCTCGCCCGCTGGTCCCCTCAGCAGTGTATTTCTGATCTGCCTGTTCTGCTCCCCACTCTGTCTCTGGTGAACCCTCTTGCCTGTACCCCAGCTTGTATGTATAAATAAATAAATCTTTAAAAATAAATAAATAAATAAAAATAGTTGAGATTCTCTTTTTTTCCCCCTGGATAATAAAAACCCTAGAAGATATTCTCACCCTGTGTCTAAAACAGTTGACCTTCTGAAGTTGGGATTTATTTTCTGAACACCAAAGTGCATAATCCACCAAGTTGCCCTTTCACATTATAGTCAAGCATGTGGCCCATCTGGGGGTGTTCTGCTTGGGAGAATACACATTTTTAACTCCAATCCTGGCCTATTTTTTAAGATTTATTTTTTATGCATATTAGAGCTGAGGTGTAGACTAGAGCTGTTGGGGGATGGGGAGCGGGTAAGCGGATTCACGAGATACAGAGCGGAGAGCAGAACAGGATGACTGACTGAAATACACTGCTGAGGGGAGCAGCGGGCCAGACAGGAGAGGTCTGCCGCACCATGTGGGTCAGCTCCCTGGCCAGGGATCAAACTGGTGTTGCAGTGGCTGCGGAGGCTGCGGATAGCTTCATAGTGCTGTAACTTAACACTTCGCACCACCAGGGAGGCCCCAATCCTGGCTTCTTCCTTAGGCTCCTCCTCTGTTGCCTTCTTTTCTTAAATATTTATGTAATCTTGTAGTATCTTATATATTCTTAGAGTTTGCTTGAAATCCTATATGGTACAGCTTTGGTATAAGTAAGGAAATGGACTGAAATAGTCTAAGATGTGTTCTAATTCCTCTATAGGATCAGGATGATGTACCCTCTGTGGAATTTTATCCAGAAGTCACCACCTTGGTTAGCTTCCCTTCTCTGGATTGTGGCTCCTACCTGAAACCACTTCCTTAACAAACCACAGCAGAAGTGTCTTTGTTCAAGAGGACCCCTTCGGGCCTCCCCGGTGGCGCAGCGGTTAAGCACTGCCCTGTGGAGCTGTCGGCAGCGGCGACGCGAGTTCGACGCCCGGCCAGGGAGAATCCCACATGGCACGGCAGACCTCTCCTGCCTCGCCCGCTGCTCCCCTCAGCAGTGTATTTCTGCCTGTTCTGCTACCCACTCTGTCTCTGGTGAACCCTCTCGCCGCCCCACGCCTCTGACCTGCACCCAAGCTTGTATGTATAAATAAAAAATAAATCTTTAAAAAAAATCCATTAAAAAAAAAAAGAGGGGCCCTTCATGGAATCTCCCTCTCCTTCTACCTTCAAATGATACTGAGTGCCCCTGATTATCCCTCATAAATGTCATCGAACCTATCAAGTTCTTTCCTTCCCCACTCTCTCCATTCTAGGCCAGATCCGCCATTCCATTTCTGCTGGTCACTGCTACAGCCTCCTGGGTTCCAGATTTGTTCTATAGGAATCCATTCTCCACATGGTAGCCAAATAAACACATCTTCCCAAATAAAAATGTGCTCATGTCATTTCACTGCTTGGAAGTCTTAAGGAGGTCCCATTGCCCTTGAATCTAAACTTTCAAGCTTACCAAACCCTCCAATATCAGGACCCATCCTTAACCGTTCTCCTGCTCTCCCCCACCCCCCTCCACCCGGTCCTTCTCTCTCCAGCCTACCCCACTTCTTTCTCACCCCAACCTTGGTTAGTGGCTGTTCATCCCTCCCGCTCCCTCTACCCATTTGTTTGGAGAAATTATTCATTTAACCAAAGCTTCTTGAGGTCCCGCCAGGGACCAGACATGAGAGGGCTTTGAGGGGTCCAGCAAACAAGCAGGAACACTGGCGCTCTCAGCACAAAGGCACTTTCCCAGAGACACCCTCTCAGTCCACCCATGCTCAGGTGCTGACTGCGGGCTGCTTTGATCTCCCATCCTGCCTGTCGTAGTCCCACATTCTGTGCTAACTACCTGTCCTGTGTGTGCTGCTAAGTGGTCTCTAAACTGCAACTTCCCCGAGAGTAGGGTCTGGAGCTGCCTTGTTTCCCGTGGAATCCTGAGATCGTAGTCTAAGAGCTAGCTTGTAGTAGGTGCTCAATCAATAGTTGTCAAAAGAATGAGTTTCTCCCGCGTGTGTGACAAAAATGAGGACTCACATAGTCAGTCCTTTTTGCACGAGACACATTTCCTGTAGACCCAGATGCTAGGAGGAGCACCAGAGCAGACACACCTGGTCTCCTTCTTAAGTCATTGTTGCAGACAGTCTGGATTCAGAAATAATCCAAATGCCCTTGGCCAGAAGATATTTTTCACCCCCCCCCCAATTTTCCTAACCTTATTTGTTTGACAGGAAATTTGATCCAGATGTTTCAGATTCATTTACATTAAACTCATCACCACGTGACACTCTAACAGCTTTTGATGGCCATGAAGTCCTTTTTCACAAACCAGGCAGTTGCCTTTTGCCAACTGTAAATGAGTGCAGGACCCCAGTTCTTTGCACTTGGGTCCAAATTTAGCAACGTTTGGGGAGTGTGAAGTTTGGCAAGTGGGCATTCTCCCCCCCTGCTGAGACGTGGATGGGATTTTATAGACTTTGGAATGTACATTTCCTAATGATTCAGAGGAGTGTCACAATGTGAAGGCTTAATCCACCAAAAGGACAATAAGACAAGAATCCTTGTTTCTGTAATTTATTCTGTCCATTTTTAAAAGAAGTGAGAGAGAGAGAGAGAGGTGGGGAGAAAGGAGTTTTAGAAGAGTAGACAATTAAACACACACATGTGCACACAAGCATCCAAAATTCTTAACAAACTAATGGCTCACTAACAGTGCCAGGGAATGTAAATGCGCTAGCCCCCTGGCAGGCTAGTCCCCTCCTCTCTGCCCTCTGCCTGTGCTTTTCTCCAACCCTCTCTCCTTGACATAGGGGTAGGTTTTGGCACAGAAAGACAAACTCCTCATTCCATTGAATTAACTCAACAGTGTAAAAGTAACTCAAAATGATCTCTAAGGATATTTCATGGCTCAGAGAATGTTTGCACGAGGGTGGTTCTCTGAAACAACTGGGAATGATATCTCAGCAGAGTAAGTTTTTCCCCCTTCTGCTTATGAAGCATTTGACTCTGTCTTTGCTCTTAACATGTGACAATTGATCTGTTTTAAAGGTTTTTCCCTACTGGTAAGATCCAACACATGTGTTGGATCTCATTTATTACTGTACAGTCAGAACTTACCACACTGTCTAGTATATAGCAGTTGTGAGACAGAAATGTCTGATGAATGAATGAATAAATGTGCACCCCTATACTAACCAGAGCTCCTGGATTACTGTGTCACCACAGAGAGGTAGACAGACAGACTGGTAGCTGTAAAAAGATAGACATACAATGAGGAGAGATCAAGAGAAGGAAACATACTCTTTTATCTTGAAAATCATATGAGAGGAACTAGAGAATTTTAAATAGTTCAAGCCAGTAAGTAGCAGCAAGACATAGATTTGAGCCTGCCTATCATTCTTTCACTTGACTGTTTCCATGTTGCATTGACTTTATGGTGGCAAATCCCTGAAAACGGACACATCTTAACCTTCCGATGATGCTGTAGTTAACAGCCATTTTGCAAGAAAAGTCTGTGTCTTCAACACCACTGATGAGCATTCACAGCGCTTTTGGAGAGCCAGGACAGGACCAGGATGCCCTTGCTTAGATCCAAAGTTAATGACCCTATTTATAAAAGGGAATGTGAGATCATAATTTTTTAACTGTGTTGTTCCACATGCGATTGGGTCTTCTAAGTCAGCCCCAAAGCCACATGCTTGCTGGGTCACAGCATTGCTCTGAGCAGAAGCAACGAGCCACGTCTGAAACTGAGGAAAGGGTGACGTCATCCCTAGCAGTTAAGGACTGAAGGGATTACAAGATTTGAAGTGGGATTTGGAAAAATCTCTGGTGCCAAGACTATTGGGGGCTGCCGGCAGTCTCTTCCCCTGGGCTGAAACGCCTTTTCTCGCTCCCCCAGATACTGTGGCTGTGTTATAATAACCTCCCTCTTGGCTAAGATGGTGACAGGTTATTTTTTGTCATTTTTTCCACTCTAAGTTTCAAGGGCTTTTTCTGTGTATCTTAATCCCTCCCACCCCTCACTTTCTTCAAATCTTTTTGACAACGTTTTAGATCATGAACAATCTTAAGTGGGGAGGGCTATTGAATGAGTGGTGCACTTGGCAACTAGGGAGCTGTGATGAAGAAGCAATTAAGGAGAGGAGTGGGCCCTGGTTTTCTGGGGGGGGGTGTCACTTCTACACTCCACAGGCTGCACAGCTGTGTTTGGCTTACTTGTGCAAGCCTACAAGCTAACCAGATGGATATTGAGATTATTTCATACAATAATGGAACCTACCTTGGAGTATCTACTTTATATAAGAAGCATCCTCCAAGAGGTTGCATAGAACTATATTCATTAACTGAATGAATAGATCTACAGTCTTTATAGATATAATTGATTGAAATGAGGTCATATGGGATTAGGGTAGGTCCTAAATCCAATAAGAAGGGAAGACGACACACAGAGACACAGCAAAGGAGGCAGTGTGAAGACAGGCACGGCACAGGTTGGGGTGGTGCAGCCACAAGCCAAGGACTACCAAGAAGACCAGAAACTAGGTGACTTACCTAAAAACTTCAGAGGAATTGCAGCCTGACAACACCCTGATTTTAGGCTTCTAACATCGAGAAGAATAAATTCTGTTTTTCGAAGTGACCAAGTTTGTGTTTCATTTGTTGTAGCGGCTGCAGAAAATGAATACACCTCCCTTCTTATCTTAACCAGCCCCCCTCCCCGCCACCATCCCTGCTGATTATAGCTTCTATTGCCCACCCCTTCCTTGGCATCTTGGTTTGACATCTTTTTACTTAAAAAAAAAAATTATTGAGAAAAGCACTTGTCTAAAGGTGATATATCGGGGAGGTGATGTCAGGTAGCACAAATGAGGAAAAGGAGAAATGAGAAAAAGAAGGAAGAAAACCCCAAAGAAGAAAGATTAATGAGCAGTTACCACGGTGGGTATAAGAGGCTCAATTCTACCGAGTTTTCTGAGGAACTATGTAGAATCCTCCTCAGAGTCTCCTGACCATGAGCTGGGGGACCTGGGGCATTCAGTCACCAACTATCATCTCTGGTTAGTTAAGAGATGGCCCTGGGTTTTCCGCCCCCAGCATTTTAGCTCTGTCCCCTGAAAGTGAGCCAGCACTCTGGGATTAAGGGAGTCCCTGAAACAGAAATAGGGAGGCTAGTGCTCAGGTGGGAGGCTGTCAACTTGAAGGAAACTATTCATCTCTTACAAGGAAACTCAGATTGGACTGAGGAAATTCAGGGCAAAGCAGCAACTGTGTCTACTGCACAAGCTTTGGCTCCCTTGGGACTTCTTTCTCTCACCCCAGAAGGCCCAGAAGTAGTGACTGGGTTTCCCACAGTCCTCTGTTGCTTAGCCCCCTGATGGTTTTTCTTTACCCTGCTCATACCTGTGTACTTCATCTCTTCGTTATTATTAGCAGCTGACATTGTCTTCAAAAATCTCAACTCCTTTCATTTCCTGTCAGAACTCTGACAGAGCATGGCAGAGCCCAGGGTTTCACAGGGACCCCCTGGTTCTCTGTAAGGACACCCACCAGCTCCCTTACAGTCAAGCACATTTGTCGCTGTTTGCCACGGAAATAGTTGTGCCAGGTGCGGTAGGGCCTTCATGCCTGTTGTCTCCAATTTGCTTTCCTCTTGAGGGTCAGCTGCTTCACCTCAGTGTCACCCCATTGTTGGTGATGTTGGTCATGGGGGGCAAAGCAGGAATGCTACTTATCTAAGAAAATCCTGAGTGCAAGGAAAGCTCAGGAGGTTTTATGTGTATATACACCTATATTAGACTTAAATTTGAATTAAAATTTTACAAAATCCTTAGTGGTGGGTAGGGTATGGTCATATACTTTTGAGATGTGGGAGCCTATACTCCTAAAACATGTAAGGTGGTGCGAACCACTTACCTCATAAAATAAGATAAAATAGTGACAGAAATGTTTAAAAAGTCAGTCTATTACCTTTACCAAGAAAAAAATTCATGAAAATAATAAACACATGATAACAATACAGAAGAGCTTACCCAGTTTCACTCTTCAGAAACAACTTATTTTAACTTGTGTATTTGGTCATTTTAGTGGAAACTTCCACAATTCTAGATAGTGTGTTTATTCCCCTATTTGTTAATTTATAAATTTTAAGCAACATTATTGCCCCTCCAGTGTAAAAGATAAAATGATCTCATGCCGTGCCTTCCCTCTACCTCCTCCCAATATTTAATATTCATGTTTGTATTTTTTATTGCCTTTTAAATTTAAACTTTAAATAAAGTGATACCTCACCATTTCTTATTTCAGCAACATCATTTTGTATCTAAAAATGTTTATTATAAAATATAAGAGTATAGGCGTAAAGGTAATACCTATATTACCTTACCTATATTACCTATATTAAATATATTTTATATTGCATTTGTGCTTATCCATAAATAGCATGTAGTATTGTTAAAATGTACATAGTGCCATTTTCCTAAACATCTTATCTTATAATTTGCTTTTTAAACTCAACTTGATGTTTAAAAATCTATCCATGTTAATATGTGTGAATCACAGTCCTATCATTTTTAACTGCTGCCTAGTATCCCCTCTATAAATGTACCACAGTGTATCTATTCGGGACTTGTTGGTGGAAAACAGTAATAATAATAGTAAGAGCAACAACAGTATTGACTACCTACTCTGAGCCAGGCAGGTTCTGAGTACTTTACATTGCTCAACTAATATGAGCCCAGAGCAATTCTCATCTATGTATGAAAAAAAACCAGAGACACAGAGGAGTCACTTGCCTAAAATCTCAGCTGCTAAGAAGTGACTATCTAGCCTGAGGAGCCTCTCTCCTAGCCACTGTGTACTACTCTCCATTCAGACTGGCTCATTTGAACCACTATGGCAATGAGACTCTTTGTACTCAGGTGTGAGCGATTCTCTAGGACAATTTTGGGGATGGAGGAAAGGGACACCTTCAGTTTGCTTAGATATATTGCCAATTTTTTCTCCAAAAGCGTGTTCCAATTCACATTCCCACAACCTTCCATTTACTTCAACCGGGACTTCTGACTCCATATTTTCCAAAGATGAGGTGAATATTACTTGATTCTGCCTTCCTCCATTCCTTTCTCCTACTTTTTACCTTCTATTGGTTACATTTTACCTTTTACATAGCTAAAGTGTTGACATTAAATTCTGAATAAACTCTGCTAACTTTTCTCTGCTTGCTCATAGGTTGACTCTAAAAGTTAAACATAATGAAAGGTATTAACACATTTATAACTATTTAAATATTGGTTGAAAAAATACCTGTGCGGCCAGAGCGCTGGACTGTGCTTCCTTCTCAGGGCCACGTCGAGTAAACAGTGACAGCATCAGGGCTAACGTTTCTTTCCTTGGAATTAGCATGTGCTTTAAATCATGTCATGTTTACTTGAGAGAGATTATATATAGTTTATCCTAGCCCCTGGAATTTTTTTGTCCTTTTTTATTTTCATACTATTTTCCATGATCATATTCTCAAAGTTTCCCCCAACTCTGTATCATACTATCTTTTCTGCTGAGTTGGCTTTCCCCCAACAAAACCCGTCCATTCTGAAGACTTCTCTCTTTCTGCACAAATCTGGATTTGCCTTTAGCCTGCTATGCTGCTCTCATCCTAGAACCTTTTGTCTGTCCCTGTTCTCTTGAGTAAACTTGTTTGTTTATAGATAAAGGCTCTTCTTCTTCTTACTTTCTTCCTTTATTTTCCTGAAGTGCATCCTGAAGTAACTCCCTACAAAAGGGGGATGGAAGAGAGAACTTCTAGGTCCTCACAGGTCTGAAATATTCTTTATCCTCACACTTAATAGTTGACTGGATATGAAATTCTGAATAACTGTAAAATTTTATTCAAATAAAAGAACTATTTATAACAGGAAGTCTTAGCTTTCTCCCAGACTGTCAGTTCCAATTTTTTAGAATGGAGCTAGCAGACTTTTTGTTGCAGGTGAGGGTCAGTTGTCCATAGCTGATGCACTAGGGGAGAAAAGGTCCATCCACGTGCACCAACAGGGCCCCTCTGGTTCTCTGTAAAGAGAACCACTCCCCATTATCAACCTGACCTTTGGCCATACCTGTTGATTCTGAACACAGAACAACTCATTGGTTTTGTTAGGTAGATTGACTCCAATCACCTTGGTAATCCTCCAGGAGATTATGTGAGGTCTCAACTTTTCTCCACCTATTTTTATTCAGTAGCCTTGCCCATCTACTTTTCACCCTAAAGAAATCTGATGACCACGTACTTCCTGTTTTTCTCTTTTGTCATTTAGCCATTTATTAGCTATGTGACTGAGAGTTACATAACATTTAAAAAATTTTTTTTAAAGATTTATTTATTTTTATGCATACAAGCTGGGGTACAGGCCAGAGGCTTGGGGTGGTGAGAGGCTTCACCAGAGACAGAGAGGGGAGCAGAACAGGCAGATCGACGGAAACACACTGCTGAGGGGAGCAGCGGGCGAGGCAGGAGAGGTCTGCTGCGCCGGTGGGAATCTCCCCAGCGGGGCAATCTCCCCAGCAGCGCCCAACTGCTGCACCACCAGCGAGGCCCAAGTTACATAACATTTCTATGTAGTTTTCTCAGATATAAAATGCAAGATAACAGAACCTCTTTTACTAAGGTTTTCAGAAAGATTAAAAGAGTTAATATATGCAAGACACTAGAGACAGGATCTTAGGCTAGAGTATTTACACAATTTACTCAGGGGGCTCTGGTCTCAAGGGGAGAAAGCCCCTGGCAAGAGCTCACCTGTGCTTTGACGGCATGGTTTACATGTGTACACATTTGTGTATGCATGCACAGGTATGCAGCTAGATGTGTGCATGTCCATATGAAATATATTTTTACTGTAGGGCATGGTAAAATTTGTTTGAAAAACATTCTCAACTGTTTCCAAAGAGACTCTCTCCTAGCAATACCAACTTTGGGAGTCAGGATTTGATTTTATCCAGGAAAAAGAGGTGCTCCATACTGCTCCAAGCCACTCTGCAATAAAAACTTGTCACAAATCCTAAATCCTGTTATTTGAGGCCCCTTCCCACAGTGCCTGAGGTGTTACCTGGATTATCTACATTTCCTTGCTGGTTTTCCCAGCACTTTTAGGCTTCTGACTTGGCGCCTCTTTCTGACCACCAGAGACCTGACATCCCGCCCCCCTTCCCTAGGGTATCTGGTTTCACTCTTAGCTACTGGTTTAGGGTTTCTCTTCCTTGGGAGACAGGGACAGCTGGGAATGTGGCTCTCATCCTGTCTGGGTTTTCCCCCTGACAAGTGGCAGCAGTAGCAGGATATGAGGTGCCTGAAGACCACTCCTGACACTGTGATCTCGGGGTGCAGCCAGTAACGGAAAGAACAGGTGCAGTGGACTGGATTTTTTCACAGCAAGTATGAACAGCCAGCAGGCAAACATGGAAATCATGACTACCAAGGGTTTCTGAAAAATCATTTAGAGGGAGAAATGAAAAGGTGGCACACAGGGAATTTTTAGAATAGGCAAACTATTCTGTTTGATATTCTATTGCTGGAGACATGTCATGCATTTGTCAAGATCCACAGAATGTCCAATACTAGAGTGTACTCTACTGTAAACTATGGACTTTAGTTAATAATAATGTATCAGTACTGGCTGATTGGTTGTAACAAATATACCACAACAATGCAAGATGTTAGTAATAGGAGAAGTTGGGAAAAGAGGTGTAGGTAGATATATGGGAGCTCTGTGCTTTCCACTCAGTTTTTCTGTAAATCTAAAACTGCTCTAAAAAGTAGTCTATTCATTTTTTTAAAAGTAGAATAAAAATGAACCTCGGGCCTCCCTGGTGGCACAGGGATTAAAGTCTCAGCACTATGAAGCTATCTCCAGTCACTGCGGCATGAGTTCAATCTCCGGCCAGGGAGCTGACCCACAGGGTGCGGCAAACCTCTTCTGTCTCACCTACTGCTCCCCTCAGCAGTGTATTTCAGTTATTCCACATGTTCTGCTCCCCACTCTGTCTCTGGTGAATCCTCTCACCCCCCCATCCCGCACCTCTGGCCTCCACCCCAGTTCTTGTATGCAAAAATAAATAAAAATAAATCTTAAAAAAAAGAAACTTGGTGTACTATTGTGATGATTAAAACATATAAACATGTGAAAACACTAAATAAATGTCCATAACACCAAAAAAAAACCCCCAAAAAACCCAACCAACCAACTAAACAAACAAACAAACAAAATCAATTACCTGTGTCATACATACATACTTTTCTTCTCCCCCTTTTCTCTCCCCAGAGGTGTTACCTGCTATTGAAATGGTCTGCCTCCTTGCAGACCTTTCCCTATGCATTTATATATGAAAGGGAGATAATACTTTCTGGAACATCTCCAAATATCACACCTTTTTTTCTGTAGATTACTGTCCATGTTTGTACCCCATCTAGCATGAAGGCCATGAGGTCTATTTATCCAGGATCAGAAGGAGAAAATGCAGACTAAAGCCCAAGTTAAAGCTACTACACCTGCTCACTGAGATGCACATGTAAAAGAAAAAGGAGAATAAGAAATTCAGGCAGGAGGATGTTTGTTTCCCCCCATCTCTGTCTGTACCTTGGGATATGTGGGGGTTTAAGAACATTCAGGTTGATACAAAGGAAGCCCAGACCACTGGGAGAATGGTGTTTATCCAGCATCCCCTAGTAGGATTGTAATTTCAACCTTTGGAAGGAGTGTCTCATTTTGCTTGTAGCCCCTTCTACATGCACATGATGAATATTTTCCTGGGATGGAAACCTGGATGTCAGCTTACTGAAGTGCAGAGTATTGGGTATGGTTCTTATTAGAAGATGTAATGTGTGCATGTGGAAATAATTGTTTAAATGGAAAGATATAAAATAAAAAGCAAAAATCTCACTATATGATCCTTACTCTAGGCCCACTTTTCATAGGTAACTGATTTTTTGCCACTTGTTGATAGTTTTTTGTTTTCTGATGGTTATCTATATAATCCCAAACATAGTTATATTGTTTTCTGGTTTATCAGATTCAAGAAGAATCTATTGAATGCTACTTTGAAAAATAAAAAATTTGGTTTACTTAAACTCTCTTCTAACTCTTCTTAATTTCTTTTTATTTTTAATTTTTTCACCACTGTTGAACTTTAAACATATCACTTTTTTGATGCAGTAACATTAAATACATACTCCACTGGGAAATATGAGGAATTGGTGCTCCTTTCCTTCTGTTCCCTTCTCCCTCTTTCCTCTAACATTTTTTATATATTATCTGTAAGTGATTAAAGTTGATAATGTTTGCATTCTCTTTTGTAATTAAAATCTAGTTTTCTGTGCTGTTTCTAAGAATGATTCTTTCAAAAAGAAAACAACAGCAGAACATTTATGTTAGTGATTGTGCCACCTGTGTGTTTCCTTTGGCAAAGGGAAGCCTTCAGAGCCTCAGGCCATTTCTAAATCCCTTGTTTATTCTTTTATCATTGAGTTGTTTGTGTTCTTAATATATTTGGGATACTAGGTTTTGTAATTCTTATGTCTTTAAATGTGTACCAAGCTAAGAAGAATATTCCTAATACCAAGGTTAAATGGATTCTCTCTCTGGAAATTTCAGCATTTCACCTTCCTGCCACAGTATAATTACATCATGTGCAGACCAGGACTTTTGCATTTTTTGTTGTTGTTGAGTAAAGAAATTTTAACAGGCTATATCATACCGTGTATTGAATGGTCAGGTTAGAGAAAAAAGAGCTTGTGCAATAACCCCGCCCTGCGTGCACACACACACACACACACACACACAGAGAGAGAGAGAGAGAGAGAGAGAGAGAGAGAGAGAGAGAGAGAGAGAGAGAGACTGAAAGAGACTGTTTTCTAATTTGCAATTCACATCCACACCTGACCTGGCTTTTTCCTATTCCTCAGACCCCTGAAAGAGTCCCTATCTGATCCTTGTGATATTTCTCCCACTCTCCCTCGCCGACACTCACATCCATTAAAAAAGTATCTTATGTAGCTTATCAGTGTTCCCATGTCTTGAAATGCAGTGATGTGGTAGAGGGAATTGTAATGAATTCATCTAGGGACTCTGCCAAGTCTGATTTTTTCCCTATGGTTTTAAGCTTTACGGTGGTCCACATATCCCAGTTTTCCATGCTAGATAACTTACTCTATTTTGCTCTTTCTCCACTGGCACCTCACACACCTTTTCCATCGAAACTGAAAACAACATCAAAATGCCTTCTACCTTGTAGTGAGGATTATTTTTGCCCTTTGTCATTACTCCTCCTCAGAGTCATCCTCTAACTCTGAGAAGTTACGGACTGTATTCTGTAATACATTTAAAGGATGTATACCACATAAAAAGAAAATTTCAATTCATTGGATCCACAATTACTGTGGGGGAAGAGGAAAGAGCACTTTTTTTCTTGGTAAGAGAAAGTAGCTGATCATTCTGTACATCTTGGCAGGTACAAAATCAAATTTGAGGGGTGGGATCCAATCCAAGAGTCTTAAAATGTCCTAGGAATGAATATCTTTCGGGCATAGCTTAATATTTTACTTCATGCCAAACTTCCCTGAAGACCAAAGAGCAGGGGTCCATAATCACAGTAAGCTCTCTACGGGGAATGAGCGCCTGGCGTTTCCTGGCTCTTTCCAGCAATGCAAATGGTGTCAGTTCCCCTACATTGACTGTGGTGTTTTAATAAATCAAATTATCAAAGCCTTATAGATGTAAAAAAAAAAAAAAAAAGAAACAAAAACAAGTGAAGCAAGCATAGTTTGCTACTCTAACATCAAAGAACCCCAAACCGTAAATCCATAACATTCACTTTCAAAAGCAGATGATGAAAAATATGGAATGAGTTTCTTAGATTTAATTTTAAAACAGCAAAAGTATGTGAAAGCAGAAGAGAAATGCTGAAAAGCAGAAACCAGAGCAGAGGGCACTTCATTTTAGAATTTTTAGCTTCTCTGGGGAGCAAAAGAGCTTATTTCCTTGATGGTTAGAAAGCCATAGGCAAAGTTTGCAGACTCTTTTTTTGTATTGAGTCCAATCATTCAGTTCAAGTCAGTAAATTAGATACCCACGGGGTACATAACACATTATTAAATTTATGCAAGAGATCTGAGTTCATCAAGAAAAATAAAGAAAGGCGCTAAATATCATGAATGATTTTGCCAGTAATCAAGCCATCCAATATCAAATTAATTTTTAAATCACATAGTCTCCTTTTCTGGAGTCCCATTCATAGTAATTGATGTTGTCACACTTGTTGTTGTTGTTTTTTGTTTGTTTTGCTTTGTTTTGTAAAACTCATCTCACTCTGCTTCTGATAACATCCTAGTGTCTTTTCAAGGAATTGCTTTCCCCCCAAGTGTTTACTCTTGTGGCAAAGGAGTGCCAGCCTCCAGCCTCCAGCCTTCTAAGTTAATGAGGATAGGGCTACTTTTGGCCAGTCTGGAAGTGAGCAGACTCCCAAGGCCTGTAACATAGTTTCAGTCAAAGGGACACCATCCCCAGCATGAGAATCCCTGGGAACAGTCTGAGGATATGAATAGAAATGAGAATGTATTTGTCCTTGTATTTGCTGTCATTCCCCCCTGTCTTGCCCATTTTCCAGACCTGGTCTTTTAGCCCTTCGTTGACCTGACTCAAGTAGCCATTAACAAATTCTGTCTTTTTTCTTGAAGTCATTGCCATGTATTTCAGTTGCTTATGACCAAGCAGTCTAGCATACTTATTCATTCAAAGAAAAAATTAATTGAACACCTACTATGTCTGACACTGAGAATATAGACAAGTGCCTGCCCTCAAACTGACTGAGACTGTTACATAAATAGATCTTTACAGTGTATTATAGGAGACAGTGCCATAGAGATGAATAAATATCACAGGAAGACATTAGTAATTCTGCTAAGGGAACAGAGGAGTGTTTCACAGAGGAAGCAAAATATGAGTCTGGTTCTGATGGGCAACTGGGAGTTTGAATTTGCAAAATAGGTGGGACAAGCGTTCCAGCAGATGGAATAGTATGCACAAAGGCACAGAGGTGTGAAAGAACAGACATGTTTGAGAAGCTGGCAGAATGAGTCTGGGGCAGAGCCTACATGGGTGAAGGACTTTGACTGATATTGAAGCCACATCATAAAGGGATATCTAGTCAGGGCTATGGGTTACTGCTGAATAGCCAGTGAAATGGCTAACTTACAGAAAATCAAAGCACTTCTTTCCTCAAATACATGAGATCTCAGAAATAGTAGTGGGAAATGGACAAACAGCTGTTTGAAATCAATCATGAGTAACTTTTCTCCCAAAGATCAATTCAGAAAAAAATAATATTTTAGGCTATGTTTTAAAAATAAAACACTCAATTTGAATCTCATGGGATTCCATTTTTGATGATATGCTTTATTGATCAAAAGAATGTTAAGGAGATAATTGACACCTCTTATTATTTGCTAAAACTTGGGAATATCTCAGAAGGGAAGAGTTGGAGGACAATGCTCGGCAGGTGTCTCATATTTCTTGCAGGCAGAGACACTGACACTCACAGCCCTTTGCTTGGACCTTTCTAAGGTTGTGCGTATAGTGGACAGCATTGGAAGGGAGAGACAGAGTCCCTGTGGAGCAAGGGTGGAATATTGAACACCTGCCCAGCGCTCAGAGCTGAGCTAGGCCTTTTGAAAGCTAAGAAGAAGACACATAGAAAATAACCGTTACTTTCACTATATGTAGGGAGAGGTGACCAACGCACATGAAACTAGAGTAGACATCACAATAGATAACTGAACACTACAGTCCCTAGCAAAAATGTCATTTTATTCATATTGTTTCAATGTTCAGTAAGATGCTTTGAACACTGTCAGATTCAAAGGAGACAAAAATCGGTGATGACTCCTGTGCAGAGGTATCTTCTTGAAGTGGTTACTTAAGGTGGGTTTTGAAGGATGGGGGCATTTTCATGGGAAGCAGCAGAAGGGAAACATTTTTTATGAGAGCAGAGAATGAGATGGGTAAGGAGCAAATTGCTGGATGTTGGTTGCCAAGGTTGACTCCTGTATTTATCCTCTAGGTGTCTCAATTTCCCTATCTGTGAAGTCTGGGTAATAATGTGCCTCTGCCCAAGGGAGGTTGTAGGGGAACAAAGAACTGGCAGGTGTGATGCCTCTTTTAAAGTAGAGCGCATAAAAGACAAGATAAATAGATGGATTAAATCACCAGTAATTACTGCTTCATGTTCTCCTCTCCAGACTGAATGTCCCTCAGTGGCTATACCCGGGTGTCACACAGCAAGGCATGAGTTCACTGTTGTTCTAGGTGACCACAGCATGATTTCTGTTCTTCTTAAAGTGTGGAGCTCAGAATTCTCCAATAATAACCTGACACGCATAGATTGGAGAGGAAACGTGGACCTTCTGTAGTGCAGATATTGTATTTGTACTAATGCAGGCAAAAAAAATGCAACATGAACACCATTCTCTCTTATAGTCCTGTCAACTAAAGTTCCTTTTATTTTAGTGTGATCTACTACTATATTTTCTCCATCCTGTACTTCTGGGTTCAAAGCAGGGATTTCAATTCAAGCTTCAATTGCTGTCTCTAGCTTATGGCTGATACAAAATAGCTTTAAAGTGGAGCAGATCAGAAATCTCAAGGATGTATAAGGTGATTACATAAACCAGACAGCATCACCCAGCTGGGAAGACTGGGCCATTGTTCATCCATAGTCTCCTAGCACAGCTGGGCTTTTAACAATCACACTGCCACATTTCTTTCCAAACCCCTCACTCCTGACTGTCCCCCCATTCTCAGAGGACTTTGCCTCCAACACCAGACTGGGATTTCCTCCCAGAACACCTTTAGATATATTCATGTCCACTGGCACCAATTTGTCCCCCTTCCCTCTATGATTCAAGGCTGGCCTTTTTATGGTGATCATTCCAATAACCCACATTTTCTCCCCTGAGTGTTTAATATTGCTGTTTTTACTAGCTTTTCTATCTCAGCACAAAAGAAAAGGGAAAAAAACCCAGAACATGTATATATCCTCTTTTAAAAGATGTATTTATTTATATGCATACAAGCTGGGGTGCAGGCCAGAGGTGTGGGGTGGTGAGGGGGGTTCACCAGAGACACAGTGGGGAGCAGAACAGGCAGCTCGACCAAAGTACACTGCTGAGGAGAGCAGCGGACTAGGTAGGAGAGGTCTGCTGTGCCCTGTGGGAAGCTCCCTTGTGGGGCATTGAACTTGTGCTGCAGCCACAGCGCTGCACTTAACCCTTTGCGCCACCAGGCAGGCCCTATCCTTTTTGTCTTTTTTGTAAAATCCATCTGTTATGGAGTGGATGTTTACGTCCCCTCAAAATTCATATTTTGATTCCCTAACCTCCAGTGTGGCTATATTTGGAAATGGAGCCCTCTGCCTTGATCTCTACTCCCCCTCCCCCCACTAGCAGGCATAGTGAAAGGCCATATGAGGACAGCGAGAAGGCGGCCATCTATCTACAAGCATGGAAAAGAGCTCTCATCAGGAACTGAATTTTCCATCATTTGGTCATAGGCTTCCAGCCTCCAGAACTGTGGGAAATAAATTTCTGTTGTTTAAGCCTCCCAGGCTGTGTCATTCTGCTATGGAAGCCGCAAAGGATGAAGACACTGGCCCTTGACTTTCCCTCACTCCCTCATTGTCCAGTTGCCCCATTTTGGTCGTAGTCAAGTTTCTAGAAACAGTGCCCTGTATTCACTGTCTCTGTTTTCTCACTTTCCACTCATTCCTTAGCCGTCATGTAGCTTCACCCTCTTCTATTCTGCTGAGGTTTCCCATATCCAGTAATAATGAAGACCAGCATGCAAACTTTCTGTATCAGTCACTCCTGTGGGCCCTCCTTCCCTATTTAATGTGACTCTTCTGATATTTCCTTCCATCTTTCCAACCAGCCCTTTCAGTCTTCTTCCCAACTACAAGCTCTGCCCCAAACCCTTCAGTGATAACCTCTGTTTTTCCTACTTTGTACTCCAATACCCAAGTGACCTCAGTCAAACTCTAATACTGATTTATATTTTGATGACACTCAAATGTAGAGGATGAGGGCTCAAAATGGGGGAGAAAAGCACACAAGGGAGGATGGTGACAGTTCACAGGTGAATTGGTGGTGGGAAACCTACGGGGAATACACAATAATGTACAAGACATAAACAATAATATCAATAAAATTTTTAAAATGTCTATTTATGGTCAAATTCTTTCTGTTAAAACTCCACATGCCTAATGGTCTAAAGCATTGGAATGTTCCTAAATTACCTTAAATGCCAATGTTTCCAGTACTGAACTCACATTTCTTTCCTTTAAACCTGTTCCTCCTCTATTATTCCCCATCTCATGACCAGAACCTAAAACCTGGGATCCTCCTCAATCTATTCTCTTCATTTAATGTTAGCATCTATATAATGCATGAGTATATTCACGCTTAAATATAAAGAAAGAACTGAATGTTAACCTTAGTCAACAATCTGCATCATATTATCTAACCCTAAAAGCTCATACTGCCCCCCTCCACACACCCCGAGCCCCAATAAAAGAGGAAAAAGACCTAGAGTTTGAGTAACAAGTACAGAGAGGAAATAAACTTAGTAATATCTTATTTCAATGTTCAACTTCCTGGTAATTATTGTAAATATAGCTCTTAGGTATTATTACATTTTGAGCTCCACATTTATACCTCATCCCTTTATGTCGACATTGCTGTAATAGATTCCCAATTATCCTATTTGACTCCAATCTGGATCACTCCCAAACTAAGACAACATCGCCACCAGAGCAAGCTTTTCAAACCACAAGCCTGACCCCTGCCCTCCTCTATTCCGGCCCCTTCTGTTGCTCTTCATGGCCTGACTAGCATCTTGTGTTCCGGCCATGTCTGCCTTCCTAACCTGCCTGAGCTTGCCCCATTTGTTTCAGAGCTATTTGCAGTTCCCCAAATATGCATAAAATTTCACAACACCAAAGTTGTACACATTTGTTCCCCATCTCTGAAAGGATCGCCCCCTCCTCAGATGTGGCAGATACTGTGGTTCATTAATCTAACAGCCCTTCCCCACCCTCCTCTCCCTGTAACCTCCCTCTTCAGAGGCTGAATATCGGTTACTCCTTTGCCAGCATCCTTGCCACTAGAAGTGCCCACATAGCCCATTTCTAGCCAATGAGATGCAAAAGGAAGTTTCTGTGGAATTTGCAAGAAACAAAGGTAGCTGTAACTGATACTGCCTCCCCCGCCCCCTGTCCCACTGAGAACAAGCTTTTTTTTTTGTTTTTTGTTTTTTGGGTTTTTTTGCAGCTTTAGCAGCCATACTGAACTCATGAAACCACAAAGCATGAGGATAAAAAGCCAACACACTAAGGATGGAGGGGCAGAGTAAAGAACATAAATGGATCACTAAATTGATATCACGTGACTCTGGACCTCTCATCTAAGCCACTATCTAAGCCACTGATAAATATGTTACCTGAACCCAAATGACTCTTAACTTATATATGGGTCTAGCAACCTCTACTCTTTTAAAATTCAACTCAATAACAACAACAATAACAATAATAATAAACAAAACTAGCAGGCACCCATAAATAAGAGACATTCTGCAAGGGAGGAGGAGGAAAAGTAATCAAATCAGGGGACAGAAGAGCACAAGGGACTATGGTGATGGTTCATGGGTGAACTGGAGGTGGGAATTTTATAGGGAATATGCAATAAT
This sequence comes from Scalopus aquaticus, assembly GCA_004024925.1. Lineage (NCBI taxonomy): Eukaryota > Metazoa > Chordata > Mammalia > Eulipotyphla > Talpidae > Scalopus > Scalopus aquaticus. The sequence continues at coordinate 100,798 of PVIJ01003084.1, read as the reverse complement.
GTGAAAGATATAAATTAAAATAAATAAATAAATAAATAAATAAATAAAATTCAAGTCATCTCCCCTGGGAAATAGTCCCTGCCTCTGAATTCCGATTCAGATGTTCATCCTTTGGATTGCTGAGATAATGTATGCATAATTCTAACACAGAACTTTTCACAATTTATTTGTCTGTCTTTCCCTCTAGACTATGAGCTGTTCTGTTAGAAGACAAGATTATGTCTTATTCACTTTCATGTTCCGTACTAGCGCAGTGCCTGACACACGGCGCCTTCATGACCTGACACATTGTAGGTTTGGATTTGTAAAATGCACTTTGAACCCCCCTTTCAGGCAAAATGAACACCTCCCAATCAGAAACTATAAAGATTTCTTGTAATTATTGTGTTCCACCCTTGAAGATGGGAAAAGCAATTTATTTGTGTATGTTTGGGCATAGAATGTGCTACAAATTGAAGAAAGACAGACCATGGAGCAAATTTCAAAACAAAGACATGCAGGAAAAAAAAAAAAAAACAGAGACTGTGTTAGCAACAGATATTTTCTCAAAAGAAATACTAAAGAAAACTATTTAGCAGAAGGAGTATCATCCCCAATGGACACATGGTAATTCAGGAAGGAATGGAGAGAAGTAGAAAAGGTGAACCTGTGAGTAAAACATAATGAATATCTACTGTTTATAACAACAAATATAATGTTTTGTGACATTAAAGATATATAGAAATAGAACACAACAACAATAACAAATCACCCAAACAGGGAAGTTGCTTACATGTTATGAGTCTTTCATTGTCCAAGAAGTTTCAACGGTATTAATTTATAGTAGACTCCAGTAAGTCAAGGATGTATGTTTGTAATCTCAGTGGTAAGCACAAAAGAATAACTAAGGAATATATAACCAACATGCTAATAGAGGAGGAAATGGAAAACATTTTTAAATACTAAAGTAACATAAGAAAGGACAGAAGATGAGAATGGAGAAAAAGGAGGAATACAAAAAAAAAAAAAAAAAAAAAAAAAAAAAAAAAAAAAAAAAAAAAAAAAAAAAAAAAAAAAAAAAAAAAAAAAAAAAAAAAAAAAAAAAAAAAAAAAAAAAAAAAAAAAAAAAAAAAAAAAAAAAAAAAAACAAACCAGATGGGACAAATAGTAAACAGAGAAGAAGATGGCAGATTTAAACTCAGATATGCAGCCCTGGTGGGCAAACTGTTTAGAAAAACCTAGCCCTGGGGCAAAATGGGGTTAGCAAGCACAGGTGTGCAGAGGGCAATAGAGCAGAGTCATCTTGTGCCTTAAGATAGAGATGGAGGGATGAACTTTCTAACCCAATCATGAAGTTTATGAGAGTGAAAGCCTCCTGTATCCTTACAATAACTCTCCTTTCTGAGCTAATTTCAGACAGTTCTGTTCCAACCTTCTGTTGCAAACACATGACCCCTGACGGAGACAGCGGTCATGGTTAATAGGAGCTGAGAAATATGGTCTCATTAGACTGGCCTCTGGGGAGAAAAAGCCAGTGTCTTGGTCATGAAACTTTTAGCACAAGAACGCTTTCATATTCCCAGGTTCTATAATGATGATTTCTGGGATTTTTAAGTATTCTGGAATACCAGATCACTACTTATATTAATCTTAATAGAAACGTGGCATTGCTTCTATATAAGAGAACACTGAAATGGGTAAAGTAAAAATGTTTCATGCTAAGAAAACAAAAGGCCCCTTGGTTCATTTTTTCACCATAACCATCTGGTTTCATAATTAATGTGTTGCCAATATACTAAAATATTTTCTATGTAAATCTTTTCACATTCTCACTGCATTTTCAATTAAAGTCTCTGAATTAAAACTTTGTAGCATGAGTCAGCAGTTAAGCAAGCATGTTTTTTCCATTTCTCTTCCTTTGGGAAAACCCAGTCCCAAATGCAGAATGCCTGCCATCCTTTAGTTCTTTTCATCAATCCAGATGTCCATAATTACTCCTGGAGGTTACCACAGTGGTGTGCTGTGCCATCTGACACCATCTTTCCCATGATTGCCTAGTATGGCTTCCCTGCTTTCACTGTTCCCTATAAATACTCTCATTCACAGTGAAGACCATAACTTTGGGCTGTAGATCATAAGACCTGGAGACATCTCTTATTCATGGTGGCTTCAGACATGCTCTACCATTTTAAATCTGTGTTGGGGCAAAGACACTCTCTATGTCCCATTGTTGAAATGGTTACCTTCATTCACTGAGCGCTACTGCAGAGAGCTAATGTTCTAAGGAGGGGGGATGAAGTTCTAAAGATCACATACACAAAAGTCAGGAGGTTCACAGAGGCATTATTTATGATGACATCCTCCAAAATGTGGCCCTTAAGCCATCATGACCTCATCAACATGTGGTTGGCCTCGGACAACTGGACAACTGACCATCTGCCATGGATGCGGGTTTGTAAAGATGCTGAGCTCTGTAGTGCTGAATATCCAGGCCAGCAAGCATTGCTTTTCTTGAAAAAGCACTTCTGAAAACAGCTCGCCTCAGCCACCTGGCCACTCCATAGGCACGCCTCTCCCTGGGGTCTTCTCTACATACTTCATAGATCCAAATTGGTGAGGATACTGTCATACACGATTTCGTCAAAAATACTACCAAAGACAGGAAGAGAGGGTCATTACCATCTGTTAAAATTGTACTGCAAGCCATATGCTACTCTAGAGTTTTACCTACATGATCTCTGATCCTTGCAACAACTCTGCTGATAGAATGTCTTTATCCTTGCTTCACTGAGGGACAAACCCAGGCTTGGACTGGTTAAGTTAACTCACTTCAAGTCACAGCACTAATTATTTGCTCTTACTGATATGGCTTTTTTACATAGGACACGTAATCTAGTCTGGATATATTTGCTCAGGATTTGAATAGAGAATAGGGAATCTTGAAATGCCATCAGAAAAACAGAAATAACTTTTTTAAAAAAAGATCAAATTCAAATAATATACAACTATATCATCTATTGCTGAAAAATTCTCCCAAATATTTCACACTTCAGAACAACACCTAACTATGGGGGTTGCCTACTTTAGACTCTGAGTTAACGCGCCATCAATTTCTGGCACACATACACAAGTATTTTAGAAAAAGTTTCTTATTCTTTACATACTCCGAATACGTAGCCCCATACCAGTGATGCCAGGGTGAGGTGAAAATAAATGAATCCAACCATGTGGGTCATGTTTTTCTGGAATATATTTGAGCTAGTAAATGAAAGGGGAAAGAACTTGTTGGAAAGCATATTTGGGAATTGGATCAAAACCAAGTTATTCAAGGAAATATGTTTAAAAAAATTTATACACACACACACACACACACACACACACACACACACACACACACACGAAGCAGTATAGCAAACTCTCAAAGTCATCAAAACCAATAGCCTCCGAACAATAAAGACCAGGTATATCAGAAGAGTGAAACAGGACTTAAAAAAATTCAGACCCAGTTGCTTAGTGTATGTTGTTTCTAAAATTTTCTCTGTGGAAACCAACATTTTATTTTCAGGTTGGAAAACAAGGATCATTGGTAGGGCCAAAGAAAAAGTGAGTAAGCAAGCAAAAACAGATACTTTTAAAAGACTGGGACAGTGTAGGTGTGAATACCCTTGAATTTATTATAGTTACAATAATAAAACCATTCTCTCCTCCCACTTTCAATGAAACTGCATGGGGAAATATTTTTTCACCTCCTGCAGGCTGAGACTTCAGATTTTCTCACTCCTTTTGCGAGTTCTTCAGTAGCCTGCCTGTGGCGGGATTATATCCACCCAAGCCTGACCACGGAATCAGGTTTCTTATCAACAACAGTCTTTTTGTTATCTTGACCTTAGAGATTGATCAGTCCTATGACTCTGTCTTCTTGATTTGGAAACTATTACATTTGTTTCTGTGGTCTTTGGGCTTGAGCTGACTGTTTATAAGTCATCCCCTTCTCTAAATTGTAAATGAATTGTAATTCATTTCCGTGCTATGTAAATAAACAAGGTGATGTAAGCATAGGGCCACTGGGAGGGAGGATCAAGCAGTGGGATGGCATCTCCCAGGAGGTAGCATTTGAGCTGAAAGAGTCAAGCATTCAAGAGAAGAGTTTTAGACCCAGGAAACAGTGAGGGCAGAGCCTTAAGGCAGCAGAAGGCTTACTTGCCTCAGGGAATTCAAAGGGGGCCACATACCTGAAATGCAGAGAGAGATGAAGTTCACATCTTATTGTAAGAGGAAGGGGAAACCACTGAAGAGTGTCCAGCAGAGAAGTGGCAAAATCTGGGGTAACTGAGGGTGGTTGGTTTTTTTGTTTGTTCGTTCATTTGTTTGTTTACTTTTGTTTTGAATTTCTACATTGAAATGGTCACCTTGGCTGCTGTTGGGAGAATGGATTGAAGTGGGGCCAGAGTGAAGACAGATTGTTCAGGAGGCTGAAGCAGATGTTGGGGGTTGGGTGGGAAAGAAATTACTGGTCTCCCTTTTGGGGAAATTATATGAATATTTAAGCTGAAGAACTTTGAAGATCTGATTGACCTAAGATCCCAGAGGTTGGAAACTGTTAACTAAAGTTTTCTTCAACAGTAGAGAGCAGGGGGATTAGAAAGCTGGTTTTATTCGAAAGAGCAGCACCTATTATTATAACTGTCCCTAATGAGTGCATTCTATGTGCTGAATGCATTATTACAGTTCACAGAGAAAGAAACAGGAGCTACCAGGTAGAGAAGTGATTACACCATTTACATGAGAGACCACATACAAATTATATCATTGACTTTTGAGACGAGGAAAGGGAGCGTTCTAAATGTACTAGAAATTAATTTTAAACATCTACTTCAACACTTGGTTTACTGAGAATCATGGGGGCGAGGCAGGGAATAAGTGAATAGAAAATGATTAGGTCCAAGCTTTTAGAAAGCAAATATTTTTAAAAAGCAGGATCTTTGTTGGGAGAAAAACAAACATACAGCATTCAACCAAAAAGGAAGGAAGGTTAAAGGGAGGGGCAAAAGATGATGAGGAAGAAGGGAAAGAGAAGGAAGAAGGGAAGGATGGAGGGAACGGAAGAAAACGTGCCCCAGCCTCGGCCCACACAGTAAGTAATAGAAACCTCTTTCCAAGAGTCAACTTTTCCAGAGCAGAGTCTTCTATCAAGGAAGCAACTGGGGCAGGGGGACAGGGGAAAATCCTCCACTTGAAACAACTCAAAGAGCAGGGATATATTATAGAGGGTCACAATTCATTCCCCTCTTTGGCTGTGTTTCCCACAAACAAAACTGAGGATTTTGCAAACAGCCAATCAAGGGCTTTGCTGTTGCTGTTTTTTAAAGAAACAGTGACCTAGTGGGGAATCTAGGCAAGGTCAGGGCCTGGAGACAAGCTCCTAGGAGCCACCCGCTGGGATTCCCAAACACTACTGGCCTTCTTTTCCGCAGGGAACGGGTTTTTCTTGGGCCTGGCCGGGCGCGGGGACAGGACGCGCCGGGTCGCCGGCCACGCATTTGGTTTTGCTCAGAATAAGCAGATTGTCTTTGACTCACATTTCCCTCGGTTGCTGTGGCTTTATTTTGTGCACTCTTTTTTTTTCTGTTCAAAATACACAAACGTCTGCGGGTAGGAATGCCTCGGCTGCCTCCGTAGCCCCCTGGAAGATTCCCAGACGCCAGGGACTCAGCCAGGAGATGCGCCTGAGCGCGGGCGCCGGTTCGCGGTGGAGCAGACGGCGTTTCCAGGGCCAAGCCTAGGAGACTCGCCGCTGGCGACCCTGACGCCATTGTCCCAGGGCTGTTCCCCAGGGCCTGGACCTGGAGACACGGATTTGTCTTCTTCTTTTCCTGGCTGAGAGATCAGAGAGCAACCTCCCCTCCGCCCACAGCTGTTCCTCTGCACACTCAAGACCGCAGATAAGCTGAATGGTCACAACTGCCCTGAAGGAGAGCCCTGCTTTCCTTTCTCATCTGGCCAAGGCCAAGGCAAAACCAGCTCTTGTCCGTTGGACAGGTCCCCTCTGGATACCCTTGGGACAAACGCAATGGGAGTAGACTATGTATGCTATACAGGTTCATTACCTCAGTAATACAGATCGCGTGCACAATATGCAGTTTGGCATGCTTTGTCCTACCTATTCCTCCCAGCTTGAAAAGGCTAAGTAACCTGCCCGGGGTTATACAGCTCGTAAATGAGAGGCTGAGATTCCAACTCAGTTGACTCCAAGGTTCTGCCCTTAATTTGGATTCATGACTGATTTGACAAATTAATGAAAAACCATGAGCCATAGAAGGACAAAGACCATTTGAGTGCTAAGACACTGAAAGGAGTATAGTGATCTCTGCATCCCACACCCCCTTTGGAATTTGATTTACAGTTTTGACATGTATAAGTCTGCTGAAATTAAGATAGTAATTCAATTTTTAATTTGTTTTTCCATTAAAAAGATCTAAGTAAGTTCGAAGATAAACCTTTCTCTTAGTTATGCACGCTCACGAATTCATGCATCATTCATCCAGGCTTGGGTATGGTGTTAGCAAGCTGGAAGCAGCACCTCCTCTTTAAGGGCCTGGAGCCCGAGCAGAGGCAGGAATGACACCTGTCGACATGCAATATTCTGAAGGGAAAGCCAAGGTCTAGGCTTCTCCCCGCAAATCCACGCTCCTGATATTCTTTCCCACCTCCTCTCCACTCCTTTTGTAAGACCCCGTAGCAGATCTGGCCTGAAAGCCGGACTGGCCAAGCAGGACTTCCTGGAGTCATTAGACCTGGGTTGCCCACGAGGGCTCCACAGCTCCTCCCACCCCAAATGACCTGGGAAAAGCCAGGGGACCACTCAGCTGCAGGTAATCCTCTAAACTGCCAGCCTGCCTTCTTGAAATTGTCCAGATTTCACTTAATAAATATATTAACCTGAAGTTAACAATTTGCGGTAGTTTCACTAAATAATGGAGAGAAGAATGCAAGGGAAAAGAATTTGATCTTATGAAAAGGCTTAATCCCGAAGTCAGGTCTTCATATACTGACTTTGTAATAACTGGGAATGGAGGGGCTTTTCACCGAAGGAGAGAGTTAGAAGGTGACCCTATACGCATTAATGAAACAAACAAAACCCATCCCTTTCTCCATCCGAACCTGCCATGTGATTCTCAGCATACTGCTTACTGCGGTGACAGCATTTTAAACAGCTGCCCAGAGGGGTTTTAAATAGACCTGATGTAATTCAATGGTTTATAGAGCATGGGTTATCAAAATATTAGAGTTCTGAAATGTCACCAACAAAGACCGTGGCCCCAAAGAAAGCTCTGAACCAAAGAACGTCTGCTCTTGGAGTGTGGGATATGTGACTCCTTCAGAAAATTGTGACTGCTCTGAACGAGGGGTCAGAAACAGTCTCTGATGAACAGACACTTGGATGCATTTATACTCAACTCACCCCAGGATCACTGACAGGGAGATGTATGTTCAAAGTACCTGAAGAATAGGAAACTTTTCCAAAATAGTTTGTGCGTGTGTGCCTGAAATGATGGCACAGTAGCTCAGATCCTAAGTAGGCAATAGTTAGGTATTATCTGTCCACGTGAAAACATTTTCTCCCAGCCTTATACAACTCAGTTCATGGAAGGCATCAACCTCCAGGAAACTAGCCAGGCAATTATTCTTTAATTGCATATCAAATCTAAGTATTCAAGGAAATTGCAGAGGCATACACAGAGAAATGAACCTGGTTAATGAAATGCCCCCAGACCTCTATTTTATCAAATAAGCCACAATTATGTAAACATTTTACAGCCTTAATCAATAGCACCCCTCAAGTGCGACGGTCTAAAAGAGCACATAAGTTTGGAATTGGAGATCAGTTCCGTTCTTCCTTATGCTCTTTTCATTACCTTGGAGCAATCTTCCTTTAATCCTTATGAATCTTCTCAGCCTCAAAGAGAACACCCTGAACCAAAGGCAGCTCTCAGAGAATTCTGACAGTTTTGTTTATATCAGAAATAATGAAAGATGACAGGCTATCACATTTTGACTTGTAACATGATCATTTGCTTTAGGACTCCCTGCTAAGATTAATTTGGAAACTGGGAAGAAAAAGGAGAAAGGAGAGGTGGAAGTGGGGGTAGAGGAGGAGGAGAGGAGCTCCTAAATGCTCCCCTAAAGGCAAGGAGAAGGAATGGCAACCTGATAGTTGTTTTTTCCTTAGCTCAAGGGACAGGAAGAAAAAAAACAAGTGAATCTGTACGTGGCTTTTACCCAGTGTCCTTCGTATTCTAAATGCCGGTTGTGTACAGGAGCACTGCACTGAGAAGCAACAGAAACTACAGAGACCATCAGTGGTAATTCCTCAGGTATGGAAGAAAGTAGTGAAAACCCTTTCCTGTATAATTGTACCTCACCACCACCATCATCTTCAACCATCACCAACATCACTCCCTCCACCATGTCCACCGTCACCATCGACAACTCACCGCCGCTACCTACACCATCATCACTACCTTCATAATCACCACTGCTTCGACCATCACTGCTACTACCATCACTAGTATTGTTATGGCAACTTTCCAGAGAAATCAGACTGCACTCAGAGAGGTGGAGAGAGAGAGATTTAATTGTCACACCGGCTGGCTCAGTGGGATAGCTCCCAAAAGTCTGAGCCCCGAATAACAGGAATGGCAGGTTTTTATACAGTTTGTATAAGGAAACTTACCTACCCCATCATCAAACTTTATTGTTTGGGAAGGGGGGTCAAGGTAACCACAGCTACTATTGTGGACAAGCAGCATAGCACAGAAACTTTCCCAGCAGCTTTCCGCCCCAGCCAGCAGCATTATCCAAGCAGCGAACTTATCAACTTTCTACTTCAGTACAACCATCACCCCACATAAAAAAGTACAATTTCTTTGGGGTAAATGTGTATACTTTCTCTCATTCCAAACTGATTAGGCTATAGACTTCAACATCTCTGTTTTTCTCAGCCTCAAGCTATGGCCCTAGCTCAGCAAAAGGAAACTGAGTTTCAGGGAGAGGGATTCTTTTGTGAAATGTGCTTGGCACTTGGTAGTGCGAAGGATCCAGGACAACATCACAAGCAGGGACCTTCTCTCTCTCAGATGGGTCTAAGGGAAAGCCATGAGATCTTCTGCTACCAAACCTGGGTGCAGAGACAAAACAGACAAAATTTTTGCTCTCACATAAAAACCAACATGCAAAAACTTCTTTTGAAAGAAACACAAAGGCACTAGCTCCAAGAATCCAGTGAAAAGGTTTCATGTCAAAGGCCAGTTTCCATCTATTGATGGTGACTTCCTCAGACACTGTATTTGAAAGTTTGTTTTGTTTTCTTAGGGCTCAACAAGAGAAAGGAATATAAATACATCGCACATACATACAGTGATTAGTTGCATGTGGGGGGTGGGGGAGAAGGGAGAATAACAAGACTTTATTTTCCACCCCTTCCCATGACCCCGCCAAGACAGCCTATGTACTTAAAAATTCATATTATGTATGATCACTATCTTCAGAGGCTTAATAACATCTCAATACACTGGTTATTGACTCATATTATCAAGCCATATAAAACCAGAGGTGACTGCAACAGCTGTACCCACTTTCATCACTGCTTCTCTCTGTTGGTATCTCATTACTCTCCCAAACTCACTTTCTCCATGCCACTGTTTATGACTACCACAAGCGTGAACCACATTCACTGCCACAGGAGCAGAGGGGAAAGCCTCTTCCTTTCCCCCATACCAGCTTTAGTTTGGGGGAGGAGAGTCCTGGAGGAAGGACTGTGATTGGCTCAGCTTAAGTCATGGGCACATCACTCAACAAGCACTGGAGTCAGAGAAAGGGCGCAACTGGCTCAGCAGCCCTCCACCCATGATTGTGGGCAGAGAGGTGAAGTCCCAAAAGCTGAGTCTAGCCAAGCTGGGTCATCTACCTGGGTTAAGGAGAGTTTGGTCTCCCCAAAGGAGAATAAATAGAATAGCCATGGCTACGAAGGTAATCACAATCACTTACACAGCTACTCCGACTGGAGCTTACTACAGAAGTGATTAGAAAAATTCACAATGTAACTCAGCTATGCAAATGTTATTATTAAGAAAAATACTCGTTCTTGGCTCTGACTAACTTGTCAATTCTAGAGACAGTTTGGCAGAGACGCAGCCCCCTCCTGCAGGTAGGGCAACCCTGAAGGGTAAATCTAGGTCAAGAGCTTCTAAAGGATTAGTTGAGTCTAGTGGCAACCACAGTTACTGTTTAATCCTTTCTCTGCCCAGTCCTGATTCCTCCCCCCTCCACCCGACCCCCCAATTCCACCCTCGGGTGTTTACTGAGGGTCCTTTGCAATCAGACTCTTCTGCTCCCATCTCAGAATCTGTTTCCCTGAGGACCTGAACTAAGACCCATCCTGAGTACCCCATCCCCCAACATTCTCCCTCTTATTTTCAACTAATAAACAAGTTTAGCAAAAAGATGATGGGTTCCTCTAGGAGCCTGCAGGATAATAAATTTGCATTTCAGATAAACTTTCTGGAGAAAGAAAGATTATAAAAGTGGACTTACAGGGAACAAAACTGTGATACAAGCCGGTCAAATCACCTCATAGTTTAGGTTCTACCCATGTCTGAGTAGCCCCTCTCCCAGGGGAGCCCACAAGGCAACTCAGGCTAAGGAATGTGTGTGTGTGCGTGCGTGTGTGCGAGCACGTGTGTGTGTGTGTGTGTGTGTGTGTGTGTGTGTGTGTGTGTGTGTGTGTTTTAAAGGCCTTTCCTGGAAAGGCCAGGGAGGGAGAGGCCCTTGGGGGACTGAGGACAGGCCAAGAACTAATTAATTCAGCTCTGAGAGGAAATGTGCTGTGCAGACGGACCATGTGCAAGGATCCGGAGCCTTGAGGCCCAGTGATGGCTCTGCCAATGCCAGCAGCATGCAGGGGTCTTCATTTCTTTATCTGTGAGATGGAAACAATAATGACTGCACAGCTTCTCTCTCCAGAATTCTCATGGCAGTTAACTGGGATCAGATACACAAATGACTCTGCCTGTGGCCCTAGTTCTTCCATGACCCTAAGCTCCGCATCTTTTACTGGCGCTCCAAAGTTTGGAGGGGGGACCCAGCGCTTTCCAAAGTGCTTTGGGAATTACAGTATGCCATTTGCTGAGCACTAACAAGAGACACTTCCCGATGACCGAGCCTGGAGCAAAGCGGTGACAGGCCTGGCAGGGAGTGTTTTCTCTATCTTCCAGAGGAGGAACTTGAGGATCAGGGAGTTTGTCAACCCAGAACCACACATCTAGTAAAAGAGGAAATCAGGGGTTGAACTCGCTTTGTCTGGAACCAAAGCCCTTAACTTCCAGGCAAAAGGGTCTGAAATAACAAGTGACCGAGAAGACGGCTCCCAGGACCCCTTTACCGTGTCATTTCAGAGGAAACTTCTGAGTAGCTGGCTGCAGTCGTGGAGCCGGATTTTTCTCTAGCTTTGGGAAAGGGTTAAAAATGCAGGGGCCTGTCCAAAGCATGCTAGTAACTTTCCCCTTTTGTTGCATTCCAAACACACATGTACTTCCCGTCTGCTCTGGGGGTTGGAACATCCTTGCAGAGGCTGTGGCTTATGACCTATCATCACCTTCCAGATCAGCCTGGAAAGTAAGAAAAATATTATGTGAGAGGTTTTTCTCTCTTAAAGCCAGTCTTAGGGAACTAGCCATTTTCAGAGGAAAAGCAAGATTGTTGAAGGGCCAATACACAGTGGGTTTATTTTAGCCCGATGTGATGCAATAATAATAATATATATTTTTAAAAAGTGTTGCTTAAGAAAAGGCTAAGGAGAATTGGGAGTTATTTGGCTTGGATTTTAGAGCTGGTATGCAGCAAAACAGGCCAATATAGTTCTTTGGGGGAAAAGACTCTAAAAAAGAAAAGAAAAAAAAACAAAACTCCCTAGGTTTGGGAAAGGGCAATAAAGCATATGAAGGTGTGTGGTGTTGTGCCAAAAGCAAAAGAATATTTCACTAAAACCACAAACCCCATCATATGTTATTACTTATGCTATGGCTGACAATGACTGGCACAGGGCATGAGACAATCATGTCTGGTGGATTTGGCATTGCTCTATGTTAACAGGAAACCGTGTTCTTTTGATTCTGTTGATTGGTTTCCTGCTGAAGGCCATCCATGACAGAGCAGGGAGTATACATACTGTTGTCCAATTTCCATTTCTCCCGGTGCCTCTCACTTCTGGCGGGGGAAGCTGGCAGCTTTCATTTGATGGGAGCTGGGCCCAGCCTCACAATAGTACCTGCAAGCCTGGTTGTAAATGTTGCATTTAGCAGGTTGGATAGGGAAGGAAGAAATTGAAATGCAGAAGTGTGCATGTGTCCAAACCACCATCGATGAAGCCCATTTGCTGTGTGGCAAACGCACACAATGGACTCACTCCCTGCCAGCAACATGGAGGAGCTGTGTCATACTGCAGAAGAAGGCCTGCCTCCCAGGAGAAGTTCCAAGGGGATGGACTGCTTCAGGCAGAAGAATGGGAATAGTGGTGCTTCAGCTGAGCTGGTGGGTCTCCTTCCTCCCTGGTTTCAAAGTCAAAGCATCTTGAGAAGTAACAAGTTGGTGGAGGGTGGAATGGTGGGGTCTGAGCCTGGAAAAAACCCTCATTGATCAGCCTGTGTCCTCTGGCAGCCCAAGTCCAGCGCTGGGGGTTCTCGGTACCGTCATGGATAGAATTTATATTTGATGGATATCATGCATATTTTTCATTGATTTGATCTTTGAGTGGGATTGGGAACAATTTTTGCTTTGGTTATTTTAATAATTGTACCTACAATTAAAAAATTATTTTAAAAGATGATCCAGGAAGGCAATTCATGTTAATAATGGGCTTTGACTGGCCCATACCCCAACTTCCAGGGCGGCTCCGTCCTAAGCTCTCCTTCCTGCCCCAGCCAGAGGCACAGTCTTTCTTCTCTAGCCAGAGACCTGCTGGGCTCCAGAGACTCATCCTGAATGTCTCCTAACTCTCCTCACTGACCTGGGCCATCAGCATAGCACATGGTCTGTCTTCTGTTTCAAGGAAAATAATAGTAAATCAATAATCACTTATTTCACTTCCAGGTAAGGAGTCAAACCACACAACATGTATGTGGGGTAAATTAATTCCATGTATTTACACAATCACAGAGTCTGCTAGAGGTGACTTAACTCATACCTTTGGATCACGGCTCAGCTAGGAGATCCTTCCTTGTCTCTGATCTATGAAACACAAGTCATTTTTGTCACAGCTCTAGGTATGATATCCCCACTCCTCCCACACACGGACACACACACACACGCATGTGCACGCACGCACGCACGCATGCACCTAGTTCTAAGTCAAAGCCATCCTCTCTGCCGCCAGCACACTGTGATCTGGCAGCTCTCTTGATTGACCTCGGTGGGTGAACGCGGGGATGGTGCCAGCTCGGGCCAGACATACGGAAAGAGGCCTTGGAAAGGGTCGCTGAGATCCTTTGTCTGCAGGCCGAAGCCTCTTGGGAATGTACAGAAGCAGGAGGGACAGGGGAGCCCAACCCCCACCCGGTTACTGCAGCTGGGTGTGGAGTGAGAGCAGGACTTAGAACCAAGTCACGTGGAGACAGTGACTAAGAATTGCCTGGAGAGCTGTGTGGGGCTGCACCTTCTAGGCTAGAGGCCACCAGGGAGCACAGGCCCAGCTCTTAGCTGGCATTACTCACCCTCACATGCTCCTGCCTCCTCCAGCCCGCTTAGTCCGCCTTAGCTGAAACTGGCCTGCTGCTGTCCCCCCTCCTGCCTCTCCTCTTCTCTCTCTGTTACAGTGTTTTGCTCCTGTCTTTAATAAAGACTTCGCGGCAAGGCTGCCTGGCGGGAATGATTGGTGTGCACTGAGCTCTGGAGGTCAGCTGGGAGACGGGGTCCTGAAGGCTGGGCCAGAGCTAGGGTCAAGAGAGCAGCCAGATGGCCAGGGGTTATGTGGGGGGTGTCAGGGAGTTCTGACCCGAGTTTAGAGAACACAGGGCACCAGTGAGACAAAACTGCCCTCACTCGTAGCAGGAGGGCAGCAAGGCCGCCGGCCGATGCTTCCTCCAGATGCTCTCAGCCGGGCCTCCCTCAGCCAGGGTCACCCAGGTTGCAGGAAGCATCTCAGTCCCTCACTCGATGGCTCCTTCAAGGTTCTGAGAGAGGCTGCTGTCCCAGCCATTCACTGCAGCCCCTGCCTCGATCCAGCTGATTTCCCGTCTCTCAGGTGCATGCTTCCCTCCTAAGCACACCTGCTCTGGCTCTGCTGGGCCCTTCTCTGGGTCTCCATATGCCTGTTTCCCTCTCCTGGGTCACAGTAGCAAATTCAGATTGGACCCTGGATTCCTATCCTTAACTCCTTCTGCTCCTATTTTCTCCCTTTATTCCCCAAACTGCTGCCTGTTGGCTGCAAAGGGTCTTTTTGCAGGAAATGACCTCAGATTCATTAATACAAGTCACGTGGAAGTGAAGCCAATCTGGCAAATAACTTTTTCTCTTTGTTTGATTTGGTTATTCTGTTGGTGGTTTGGGATCCCACTGGACCTGGGATACTGCTTTTCCTGTTTCCAGACACAATTTCGGAGTTTATAACTTAACTGAGATATACATTTACTTGTAAAGCGTTCTGAACCTCAGATGAAGCTTTGAAGATATATAATGGGGTGGGGGGATCACCCCCAATGGGGTCCCCCAATCATCCCCATGCTCCTGTCTGTTCTTCCAGAAGGGAGTCACAGATGTGGGGCTGAGCAGCTGAGGAGTCACAGATGTGGGGCTGACAGCCAGAACTCCAGACCCATCTTTGACCTGCTGAAGCCAAGGCCCTTGATGGAACCCTCAAAGTCTCCTCTCCTTGTGCGCTGCGGAGTGCCCTGTTTGCAGTATTCTAGAGCTGGCTGTTCTGAACACGATTCCTTTAATTAGTCAAAGGATTCAAAGATGACTTTGATTTGCTATTTCATTATCTTTCTCCTCCACCGAGACCAACCCCACCAGGCAAGAGTTTGCATTGTTCCCATTGTATAGAGATACAATGCCCAGGACAGAATCTAGAATGTCAAAGGTGCTCAACAAACACTTGTGATATAAAGGAGTGAATGGTGTTTCATCTCCTGCATTCCGAATTTCTGTAATCACAGTAACAAGCAGAGGGCAGAGTCAATCTGGGCTGCCCCATTCCTTCATCACCAGAGACCCCATTCTCCCTCTTCCCAGGGGAGATGATTCCTGCCCTTTAATGTCCTTCCATTTTTGCCTTGTTTTTCTTTCCATTCTTGCATGTCTTTAACTCTCCTACTAATAACACAAATGACCCCATTTTCTCTACTATTTCCAAACCACCATCCATGCCATTTTCCCTTCAATTTGCCTCTGGTGAAAAAAAAATTCCTCTGAGAAGTGTGACTCAGAGGTAATCAATGTAAATGTCACCCAAGGCCATAGGCAATTTCTCAGCCATGAGTCACATCCCCTGCGCTGAGAACCTGGGGTTTTCAGTCAAAGCAGAAAGTTTTAAAACCAGCCTCTGGAGACAGACACTTCCTCCTAAGCCCCATGCCCGGTGGCTGCAGGAATCATTCCTTGTCATTCTTTGCTGTCGCTGCCCTTAGCCACATCAGGTGAAGGCTCAGGCTGGCTTCCGTCCCCTGCGAGCTCCAAGGCTGTGGCAGTGGACTTAAGTGCCCTCAGCTGGGAGCACCAGGCTGCTCTTCCTCTCCAGCTGCTGTGGCTGCCACTGCTGATCCGGGACAGGGAGACATAACCCACAGCCAGGTTTCGCCGTGGGCTTGGGGCCAGGGCACCTGAGATTTTCTACCCCAGCTGGAAACAGGATTTGAAAGACCAGGCTAGGAAGGAGCCATGACCACTGAGTTCAAAGGGCTCATTCATAAAATTAAAAAAAAAAATTCAGTATTTAAGTTAGTCTGCTATTTGCTCTTTCTCTTTTTTGCTCAAGTTTGTGGAGCAAATCCCAGCACAGGAATTTGAAAAAAAACGAAAGAAGGAAGGAACAAGTGAAAGGAGGGAGGAAGGGAGGGACACAAATTTGATATCAGGTACATTTTATCTAGATGGAAGGGAACAAAATCTGTCCCCTCTCAAGCTGAGAAATTGTTATCCAGCTCATAGGAAGGCCATTGACAAGTGTTCAGATCTGCAGTAAGAAGGAAAATGACAGACTGGCTGAGCTTCTAACAAGTGCATGGACAGACTTGGCCAAGAGATAAGGCAGCATGCAGTTCAGTCTCTGGGCTGGGTGCCAGCTGTTCTAGGGCTCAGAGTGTAAGAAGCAAATGAAATAACCCAGACATAAAGAATGACCCTGGCACACGACATGCCCTCAGCAAACACTGGTAGAATGAGTGAATGAATGAATAAGTAAATGAATGAATGCATGGAGTGTTTCTTCTTAGGACCCAGGGCACATGGAGAACCGGCTGAATAGTTGTAGAAACAGCAGTGCTGGTTTCTGAACACTTTGGGGAACAGTTGGCACCCCTGCCTGTCACTGAGTTGGGTTTCAGCCAGGAGCTGTTGGGACACCATAGCAGGCTGGTGACCAGCACAATCTCAGTGACTGTGACAGTGATGGAGGAAATAAAACTTAATGAAAGGCACCACAAGACTAAAACCTGACTCACACAAGGAGGTGGGGATAGAAGGAATCAACATAACGACTAGCACAATGATAACCAAAATACCTAGGTCCCAGGCCTAAATTACAAAGCATAAGGCCCAGTAGGTATCAGACTGCTGAGCAGAAGGTGAAGATATGGAGACTGAGCCCATTGTAGAATCTCCGTTCTCCTTTCAAGTTCAAGTTATTCAAAATCAGCAGCAGAGGAGCCATCCTCTAAGATGAGCCACCCCCAACTGAAAGAATAGGATAAAACCTAACCTGCCCCCATAAAGGGGCAGCTTTTCCTGCCCACTTGTGTCTGTGCAAGCATCCTTTATTTTTCTGTCTCTTCCCCTACTAAACCTGTTTAAGTATATCTAACATCTCTGTGTCGTGGAGAAACTTGCCATGTGCCGCTAAAGGGGGGCTCTGGTGAAACCTTTCCCAGAGTGGACCCAAGGACCTTGCTCTCAAACTCCAAAAACAACATCACCGGGGCAAGTGAAGTTGTCATCTTCTCAGAGAGCAATGTCTACATGATATAAACCTAGTCAGACCACCTCCAAAGGAGGGATGAGACAGTGCTGTGGGGACTTTCTTGGCCAGCCAGGGATGAAGGAACGACTTCCTTTTACCCTGTGTCTGCAGCAGTGTGGCAGAGGCAGAACCTCCTATTTTCAAGGACAAATTTGAAATTTTGGGTGCCCTCTACTTGGAGATGGTTATTTTTCAAGTCAAAATGTGGCAGAAATGAAACATTATTCAGGCAATGCTACATTTGCCAAAAACCTACATTGCTCAGAAAATCACCTCAAACTAAGCAAAAGAAAAAAATTGCTGGCTTAATAAACCCAAACTTCCAGGAGACAGAGTAGCACTGGCTGTGGGCACCAGGAGGACCAGGGACTTAAGCACAGTCAGAACTCTTAACTTCCGGTAGTTCCAGGCTCATGTCCAAACTTTGTTCCAGCTTCAGTTTTTAAACCTGTATAATGAGAATATTAACTTGTCTTGAAGGAATTCATAGAACACACTTGTGCACACAATTCCCATAAGCCCCCCTCCACCCCCCGTGCATGCACCCGATCCATCCATCTTACCCTAACCAGGTGTGTTATACTACCAGGTTTTTCACTGCTCTCCCACATTTGTGAACTTTCTTTTTATAAAAGTTTTGATTTTAAAAAATACTCATTTCACATCTAAAACTTGTCCGAGCATCCTGACTCAAAAACACCAAACAGCTCTTAACAGCAACAAAAAAAGGGTTTATGTATTGACATTAAAAAAAAGCATTTTGAAAGAATCAAGAGGATATGTGATATTTCCCAAGGAATGGGCATAAAAGAATCCACAATGCCATGGAAATTAAAGGGAAAAAATCTATGACAGAACAACTCTTAAGCGCTGAAACATAGACACATTGGACAATAATAAGGCCTGAAGAAATAGAAGAGATGGAAAGAGGAGCCTTGTTGAGATCGAATATCAAATGGAGAAAAGGCAGAATGACCTTCTGCACAAAGAGAAACTACAATCTACATACAAAGATCTTCCTGGAAAACGGTGAATTTTGTAGAAGTGGCACCCTTTGTTTGAGTTGCTTAGCTTGGGGTTTCAAACATCGCTACCATTTCTAAAACTTGCAGCTGGTTGGGAAGCCCCAAAGGCAGATGAGAAAGCCATGAAAGAATTTCCAGCAGGGATACAGAAGTTAACTGAAAAAGACGACATTGAATCAAATCTTCAATTTTGAAAAAGCAGGCATCTATTACAAATGCATGTTTCAAAGGGCCTGTTTTTCAAAAATGGAAAAACAAGCTCCAGGATGTTAAAAATGCAAATCTAATAACCTTCCCCTGCCACTTCATGACAATTTGTGAGCTGCAGCATTCAAACTTCAGGTCTTTTTCAACCTCTAGTGCCATCTTTATTGTAGCATTTACACATTTTTAATTGTTTAACATGTGTGAAATTGTGCTACTATTTTTATTAGAGTCTTACCTTTTTAACATCGGGCACAATTTTTAGTTTTGGGATTTTTTAAGTTTTAGGTGGAACCATTTTTCTCAAAGTCCCATGGTTTTGATTTTGCATAGTGAGGTGAGGTTTTAGGAACATATTATCGCTTGTTACAGCAGAACTGACTCTACCGTAACGAAATAGGTGAGTGTACTAGGATGTTACTATGACCTAGATCTTTTAATTCCCACATTTCTCCCTCAACCATTGTTTGGCCACTGTAGGATGCAGGAGTGAACCCCTAAACTGAACTTGGATCTTCCCTCTGAGCCCTGGGACAACCACCTCCCAAGCTCTTCTTCCTCCTTAAGACCCTCAGAACTAAATCAAATATCTTCTCAATGCCACACTGGGCAGTTTGTTTTTGAAGAACTCCCCCAGATCCCGTTCGTGCTCCTGCAGCAAGTCCTTGCCTCTTCAACTCCATCAATCTTGTCTTTCCTTGAGGCTACCTGTAGAAGCCTAGCCTGCCTGTGCGGACTCTATTCACTTCCCACTGAATGAGCACCTCCTCTTCTCCATCATCATGCAGACCTAATTGAAGCTGATGCCCTTTTTCAGGTAATCAAGAGAGAAGCCTTCGAAAGCTAGCATAGCTCCTCTTTGACACAGACACACACTCTCCAAAGGAGCCTGGGCCGTGGGCGGCACGTCCTCCAGAAAGTCCTTGGCTTACTCTTGGCCTTGGCTCTCCTGCAGGCTCTGCAGACCTGTCCCCGCAAGGGCAACCTGAGCCCAGCCCTGCGGGAGGTGAGGCAAACTGGATGGAAATCAGACCCATGGTCACCTAGAAAATCACATTTTAACCACTGACATTTGTGAAATGCTTTTCCTGGGGAATTTTATTATTCTTTCCTGAGTCCCTAACACATGTCAGAGTTTAGAGAGTTAAGGAAATCCCCCACTGAGTAAGCTTTATTTTACTTTAAAAAGTCAGTTTCTAGCCCTTCCTGTTTCTAAACTCCAGTAGCTTTGTCTACATAAGGACACCACTGTGTGGCTCGGCTAAGACAGCCCCAGAATGAAAGGTGTAAATTATGTCACTCCAGTGAGGCAGGAACTTCAAAACTGTTTTGGTACCAGAGTCTAAAGGTGGAGATCAATAGACTCCTCCTGAAATATGACTTTCTTTTAACCCCTTAATTCAGCTGAATTGCATGTGGTTTCGGAGTGCTTTTCCAAGGGATAACATTGAACGTGGCTAGCAATTAGGAGAACTGCATTTGATTCTAAAGCATCCCTGGACCTCTTGGCATGTGGATGCTTCAGCTCTAAATCACAGACTATGGTAACATAATGTTCAACAGTCTCTACCAGCAACGTGGAAAAGCTTGTGTTTAAAATGTGAAGTAAGTGTGTGTGTGTGTGTGTGTGTGTGTGTGTGTGTGTGTGTGTGTGTGTTGGGAAGGCTGGATCTGCAGAAACATTTGAATAAGAAGTGCATTCTTTTCCCAGCATGATCAGTCATATTCCTGAAGGTTAGGGTTTTGCCAGGAACATGCCTGCTTAGAAAAATGGGGGTGTTCTCCATATATAAGGGCAGGCTTTGGTGCTAGGGTGCCTGGCTTTGATTCTTGGCTCTGCCATTGAGTGCCTTGACCTTCAGGAAGTCACCTCTGTCTTCTGTTTCCTTCAGTGTAAAATAAGCATCAGAGGAACTCCTGACTCAAAATCATCAAAAAATTCCGCGGTAAGTGAAGTTTCATTCAAAAGTACTCACTGTGGTTGTTTAATAGGTACAATTCTCCTAGTCATAGTCTTTCTCGCAAAGTTTTAGTAAAGATTACATGAATCAACCCACATCAGGCATGTGGTAGAGAGTGGGCACTCCACAGAGGAAACATGTTCCTGGCTATTTTGAACTGTATGTGATTAGATGTAGGATAATATTTGAAGGAAACTAAAAAATATTTATTTCTGCTCTTTTATAAGCAGTATAGTCCTCAGTCCTTTCAGTCTCTGGCTCCAAATACAGATTTCAGTTCAGATAAATGACTTATTTTAAATCCTAAGTCCACGAGGTCATGCTTGAAGGAATCATAGACAAGTATTGGCTATTTGTGTTGAATAAGGAGAGGGACTACGCAAAGAGGAGAAATCTATAGCAAATCAGCAATTCCCCCAGCAATTTGCTGGACTCCTCCCTCCTCTGAGGGGACCTGTCCACTAACCCAGGGGCAGTGGTGAGCTAGTGCCCGTGCCTCTGGGCCTGCCAGAGTCAGTCTCACACATTTCTTCCCAATTCCTCTTTCAGCAACTCCTTGTTCAGGCTGGAAGCCTGGCATTGGCACTAGTGAGAATGTTTATACCATGAACACTGGCCAGTGTCATAAGTCAGAGATTTTTTTTTCTAGATAACCATTTGTTAAACATTTATTAGCACATCCAGCATCCTGGTGCCAGAAAGTTATTCTCCCTTTCCAGAGATCCCCACAGGCTAGCAACCGTCTGCCACCCCTGCTGCTGGCATCCCTGTGGGGGCCTATAACCATCTGGCCTTCTGCAGAGCCCCGTCCTACTTTTCCTTGGGGGGGGGGAGGGGGCGATGAATCTCTCCCTCTTGCCACTTTATACTCTCAGTTGCCACAATACTAATACATAAGCTTCAAAGATACAGGCAAATTTCTTCATTAATGGGTTAATAAACATTTAGAAAGGAAGTATGGCTGAATTGCTATAGGACAAAGACTGAAATTGAAGTCAACCTGGATATTCTCTAGGGGTCCAGGGCCCATCCTCAGGGAGAAAACTGTGTCCTTTCCCCTAGAAAACCCTGTGCTAACCCCTACCGGTAGGAAGAGATCAAGATCTCACTCTCATAATGCTTACTGAGAGCTGCAGTCTAAATAAATTGCCCCCCTACAACCTTCAGCTGAGTGAACATGAATATTTCTTGCCACCTCTAAGCCTGGGGGGCAGGGAGCAAAGGAGATGTGAGGAGATACCTGTACTTTCATAGGTGAAGGTGAACATTAACTTTGCAACTCTCCCACCAGTAAAAGTGGTATAATTTTCATATTTATTGGTCTCTTAAAGTAAGTACATCTCCAAAAGACAAAAATTATTTTTTTCAGAAATAGTACAATCTAAACCAGTTGCTATCAACTCCAACTTTACATTAGAAATTAAAAAATAATGATGCCTGTGTTTCACTCAAAGTTGGGTAACTTGGGTGGGCTCCCCAAGTGAATCCAAATATGATCAGGTTTGGGAACCTCTGGTTTAAATATACAGGGAAAGACAGCAGTTTCCTTATTAGCAGGCTTGGTTTCAGTGTAGCAGGCCTTGGACCTGATGTCAAGGCCGTCCTGATTACTAGAGCAAAGAATTGGTCTTGATTAAATTATTTTAATTCCGATTGCAGTAGAAGGGAGAGAAGGTCACTAGTCCTACCAACATACACAGTTTACTTAGTCATTGATCTTTTCATTTCACCTAGTGATTCAGACATGAACTCAATATTTTTAACTGTAGCTCAGCTGATACTTGTGAGCATTCTCTCTTTTTCCCTGTGTTTTCTCTTTAAGGGAATAATCATCACAGTTACAAAGAGGTCCAGTAGAAAAGAGTAGGACAAAAACCTTAAAGATCTGGTTAATCATTGCCATGGTTACAGGTAACTGTCCTTCCCCTGTCTGTGTCTGACCTTGACTGTACAAATGGAGGAAGTGTTCATACCTACCAACATCCTCCCCAGAAAATCAAATGTTATTGGCCCAGGGTAACCCAAACAGAATTTTCCCTGTCCTAGTTCTGTTGACAGCTGTCTCTGGAAATTTCTGCATCCATTCATCCCAGACCAGCAGAGAGAGATTTCTCCTCCCAAGTCTTTGGCTGAGAATTCATTCAGGTTTTCATGGAGATCATTGGAGTCTCAAGAGGCGGCTATTCCCTTCCACGGCCAGTACAGCCCAGACTAGGAGTGAGCTATCACCCAAGGGGGAGTTGGGTGATAGGGGAGAATGGAGTTTGTTCAAAGAGCCAGAATGAGAGCTATCCTACTGAGGTGACCAGGACTAGAAAGAGCCCATCAGTCAAGTTGGAACAGAGTATGCAGAGAGAACGGAAATTGAAAATGGGAACCCCATGGTCGAGGAGGAGAAGTGGAGCAAAGAATGAGAAAAAAATGCTCCATTCATGAATGAGTTCTCTGAGCAGCGAGTGCCACAGCACGAACCCTGGCTTCCTGTCTAAGGACGCTTGGGCACCTGCCCAATATGCTCTTGGACGACAGTCAATAAAATCTCTCCCTTCTCTAAAAATTGATCTTATTTCCAGGAAAAAAAAAAAAACGAAAACTTTCCTATCAGTGTGAGGTATAAATACAGAAAACAGATTCATACTTGCGGAGGCAAGCCCAAGTGTTTTATTTCCCATCTAAAATTTAAACAAAACACCAAAACAAAAACATTTCAGTTTGGAATGCAGTCTGTTTGAGTTCTCTGAGTGTTTTGAAATGGTTTGTCAGATATTTAAATCTAGTCCCAAACCTAAAGTATGTTTAGCTAGTCTTAATTATTAAAATTTTGGATAAATTTGAGGGAAATTTTATCCATACATTTCTGATCTGTTTGCATTCAACTCATCAAAACAATATTTAAATGCTACTTCAACAAATCTTTATAGAATCAAAAAACAGGAAGTTCTATTTTAGAAAAAAGTAAACAAATTTAAACACCAAACTGTTCTCATTTGGTGGGATTTGCTTAGACCAAAGAGATTGAATTCTTAAGTTGGCAAAACACAGCTCTCTCCCTGCCTCCTAGACTTATTCTATCATATGCAAAAAGCCACAAAGTGCTCATAGGAGAAAAATGTTTAATGTATCCCTGATTTGCGTACAAAGCTTTGTTCATATCAAACTGAAGTAGAAACTTTAAAAGCATGAAAAGTTTCTGTTCTTTGTGTTGTGGTTTCAATCTCAATTTCTCACGGGACGCCATGGCACTGGGCCAATTTTATTATTTTGCCAGAGCGCAGGTCTCCAGAGCAAGAGAGCCCCAGTACATGTCACTGCGGCAGGAATATGCTGAAGGGTTGAATTCATTGACTACAGTGCCTGCAATTGCAAGAATTTATTTTGCTATAAATTGTAATGATCATAGGAACGGACTTGTTACATTTAAAAAGAAAGTATATAAAAAATCTTTAAATGGTTTTCCTAGATAAGAAACTCACTAGCTTTATTTTCTTTTCTCTTTAGTTGTTCAGTTTTTCCACTAGGGCAGGGTAATTTGTGAAATGCTGGCCTTGCAAATACCAATGAGTTTCAGATCACTTTTAGATTGACCAGAGGACCATGGATTTTTGAATCCTTTGTCTTTTAGAAACTACAAGACATCCAAACACAAACGGCCAGTACAGCCCAGACTAGGAGTGAGCTATCACCCAAGGGGGAGTTGGGTGATAGGGGAGAATGGAGTTTGTTCAAAGAGCCAGAATGAGAGCTATCCTACTGAGGTGATCAGGACTAGAAAGAGCCCATCAGTCAAGTTGGAACAGAGTATGGAGAGAGATTTCAGCTCCAAAGTAATGAGAAATTACAACATCAGAGGACTAGCCAAAAGCTGGAAGGAAAGGAGACATAAAGATGATGGGTGTGAAATAACAGATTCTTCATCGGGGTAATTTTTTAAAGCTCTAAAAGGCAGTGCTTTTCTACTTGCTACATGGGTTTTCTGGTGTGATTCGTGTATTGTTTTATAAAGACAGAGAGAAACTCCAACAACAGATTGGTGTTGTTACAATCAAATCCAATATAGCAGACTGATGTCATCAGTTGCTCCGGTTGTTCACCTTTCCCTGCAGCCACACATTTGCTGTGCAACATTTCACTTACCACTCAGCTATGAGCTCTGCATATAGACTCCATTTTCGTTATTGGCTTTATTGAGTTATAATTTATAGACAATAATGTTCATGCTTTTAAAATATACAGTTTGGGGTCTCCCTGGTGGCACAAGAGGTTAGATCTCAGCCTATCAAGCTATCCACAGCCACTGCAGCATGAGTTCAATCCCCAGCCAGGGAGATTCCTGTGTGGTGCAGCAGACCTCTCCTGCCTCGCCCGGTGCTCCCCTCAGCAGTGTATTTCGGTCCATCTGCCTGTTATGCTCCCCACTCTGTCTCTGGTGAACCCTCGCCCCCACACCTACACTCCAGCTCTTGTATGCATAATAAAGCTTTAAAAATAAAATAAAATATATAGTTTGATAAATCTCCACCATGATCAAGATATAGAACATTTCCACCTCTCAAAAATTATGCTCATGTCCCCATGCAGTCAATCTCTTGTCACTATCTCCAGCCCCGGGCGATGACTAATCTGGTTTCTGTTACTACAGCTTTGCTTTTTCTAGAATTTCATATACATTGAGTCATACAGCATGTAGTCTTCAACATCTGGCTTCTTTCACTTAGCAGAATGCAATTGAGTTTCACCATGCTGCGTGTATCAGTAGTTCACTTCTTTTCTTTGCTGAGGAAATAATGCAATTTGTTTATCCATTCACCAGTTAATAAATATTTGGACTGTTTTCAGCTTTTTGCAACTGCAAATGAAGCTGCCACAAACATTCATATACATATCTTTGTGTGGACAAATGTTCTTATTTTTCTTAAATATCTTAAGAATTAAATTGTCAGGTCAGATGATAGATGTGCATTTAATTTTATTAAAAAACCAACAAAGTGTTTTCCAAAGGATTGTACCATTTCATATTTTGGTAGTTTGTGTTGTTTGAAGTATTTGTCAGATAATCTAAGCTGTTGAATTTATTGACATAAATTGCTTATAATATTCCACTATGACTTGTTTTTGGTTTAGTGAGGAATAAATGACAGGGAGGAAAATTTGTCCTTTTTAGATATATCATTTCATGAATTTTGACAAACTCACACAGTCATAAGGACAACTGCAATGAAGACATAGACTACTTCCATCATTGTGAGAAGTTCCCTCGTGCTCCTTTGCAGTCATTTGCTTCCCTTCAGGTTCAGGCTCCTTGAAGCATTGATCTGATTTCTATTCCTATTGCTTTGCCTTTTTTACATTGTCATATTAATGGAGTCATATAATAACATAGTCTAGCATGCAGTATTATGTATCACTAGTCCATTCTTTTTCACTCCTGAGTAGGATTCTATTATGTCTCCATGACAACTTGTTCATCAGTCAGAGGATTTATGGTTTGTTCTTAGCGTTGGCAATTTTATAAATAAAGGTATTATAAACATTTTTGCACAGGTTTTTTTGTGGAAACATAATGCTTTCATTTTATGTTGATAAGTAACCAAGAATTTTTGCTTCATGTTTTTTGCTTGGAGGTTCTAGCAGGGTTGTGCAGCTACTCGTACCGATGACCAAAGAACAGCCCATCTCTATTCTGGGAAGAGCGTCCTGGACTAAACACACAGCTTGAGGAGGGAAGCACATGGAGAGATGAGGGAGGAAGGGGACACCCGTCCAGCCAGCCAGGTCTGCCGAATCAACACTGGGGATCAATGGGGTGACAGATGTCGCAGCCAGATCACCCTCACATATTGCTTCATGCTTTTTTGAGCTTGCTAATAAGGGGCACATGCACTTAGAATCGGTATGTCTTCCTGAAGTTACTCTGGCCTCATTAAGAAATGTCCCTCATTGGACTATGGTGATGGGTCACGGGTGAATTGGTGGAGGGTTACCCAAGGGAATACACAATGTAAAAGATAGAAATAACGATAAAAAAATTAAAAAAATAAAAAGAACACAAATATCTACCAACAACAATAATAAATATAATATTACCAATTAAAAAAAATGTCCCCCATTATTGCTAGAATAATTTTGACCTCATGGGATAGTCCCTTGAAATAGCCTCAGAGGTTTCTGGAAGGTCTTTCATCATGAAGAGCCACTGAGATCGGAGCTATCCTAGTTATCGGTGGCTACGCTCCAGTCACCTTCAAATCAGAGCCTAGTCAAAGACATATCCAGCTGGCAAGAACACTCTGGATTGCCTTAAAATACTTTCAAATATCACAATCTTCAACCTCTTCAAACCAACAGGAAATTAAAATTCATTGAAAAGTCCTATATCAAGGCTCACAGACCAGAATGAATGAAAAATGAGAAGATGAAATGTCAGGACTGATTTGTGAGGTTTTGGTTCACGAACTTTTTGGTTACTCCCTATCCTTTCTTTCTTCTGCCTTCCTCAGTGTCTTCTAAACATTCCCCCAATTCCTGTAAATCATGCCCTGCTCTGCCCATGATTTCCACAAATATTGAGGACAGAATATTTTCTGAATGTGGGGCCTCCCTGGTGATGCAACAGGTTAAGTCTTAGCCTATGAAGCTATCCAGAGCTACTTCAGCACAAGTTTGATCCCCAGCCAGGGAGCTTCCCACATGGCGCAACAGACCTCTCCTGTCTCGCTCACTGCTCCCCTCAGCAGTGTACTTCAGTGTACTTCAGCCTGTTCTGCTCCCCACTCTGTCTCTGGTGAATCCTCTCACCCCCCACACCTCTGGCCTACACCCCAGCTTGTATACATAAGTAAATAATTTTTTTAAAAGAAAATTGTCTGAATGTCCTGTCATTTTTCCCTCCTTTCTTTTCCTCTTCTATTTTCCCCCATTTCTTTCCTTTTTGTCATTAAACATTTACTTTTTAAGTGTCCACTTGTCTTATTACTAGAGATATCAGTCTTTGGGCTGCCTGAAAAAATACCATAGATTGGGTGGATCTCACAATAACCTCATCTGTCAGATGGAGATTGTGATGGTATCAGCATCATATGGTTATTTGAGAATTACTGTAATTAACACCTGGAAGGGGACTGGAAAAGTGTCTGGACAATATACACTATAAAATGGTATGTTAACTAAAGTCATCTCTGTGTACTTTTATTAAATATTTTCAAAGTTGACTGCTGTGCTAATTGCTTGAGATTCAGTGTTATCTAATTTGACCCTTTAATACATAAAGAATCTCAGTTTCCATTACTATCCCAGCTTAATCTAGTTTGGATCTTTGCACATAAAATGACCCATTTCAGTATTTTGATCACCAAATGGTTTTTACTCCAGCTTGTATGCATAAATAAATAAATCTTTAAAAATATATATCAAAGGAATTGACCCAAGTCACCCCACAGGCCAAGACCAAAGTCTCCATGTCCTGTGTGTATACACACACCACCCCCGCAACACACACACACCTACAGAGGTTGGATATTGCGACAGTTCCATATCCTCTACCTAACACAACGTGAGAATTCCTGTCTTTACTATGGTTTTCAGTTTCTGTACCTACCATTAATTTCTCTGATGTTGCTGGTTCTTGATAACCTTTAATCTGTCAAGAGCCAAAAGGGTGCTAATAGTTGAGAAGGATCTTAGTAAGGACCCAGGCTTTTTCAACCTTTCAGCATGAATCATTTCCTTTGGTTAAACTAGCTGAGACAAAACCCAGAGTGGGGCTTGTTCTTTTTTGTAATTAATGAGACTACATGAGGAAGTGCAGGTGATGTGACACCCAGGTTTATTCCCCATGAGGTAGACACATGCTGAGAGCAGGGGAAAGGTGAGGAGAGCATACACATCTCCCTCTGCTGAGGGACAACTACAGGGCCGGCCTGCGGACAATCGGCATATCTGGTTCAGACATTATAACTCAAGCTGGGGGTTGGATTCCTTCAAACAATCCACACATAAGAGAAGGGGAACACCAACATGATTTTCTTTGACACTTTCCCCCAAGTTCCTTTTCCATTATTATTGTTAGAAATTCCAGAAAGAAAACCACTAAATTAAGCATTACGTACATTCCTCTCTGGAAGTGAATTGTGTGTGTGGGTTTTGGGTTTATGATTAAAGTTCTTTGTATACCGAGATACTTGGTGACCCAGGAAAAGCCACAGAAACTCCATGCCTGGCTTCTTTAGCTATAAAAGAGGGTAAATAACCCATTGACTTCAAAGGCCAAGCTACTAACTCTAGTTTTGCTTGAGTTTTCCTGATTGGATGTTGGGATGGAAAGAAAGAAGCTAGCACGAGTAGGCATGTCAGCAGAGCCCTGGCAGGAAGCTTATGGCACCAACTAGACAGAGTTTATGAATGGATAATTTGTAGGGATGTGGTTCAATTGAAGAGGGATGAGGAAGCATCCCAGGGCCATCCTCAGGCCTGAAAGGACAAGGAGAGGAAGCAGTTCCAGGATCTGGTGAGACCTGTCATCAGAGCTGTGGTCTTCAGCGGAGGAATGCAGCCACTGCCCACCCACAGCCGGGCAGGGCAGGGTGGAAGAGAGTGAGAACGCCCCGACCGCACTCTCCCTCACCCTGGGGCTCCTGCTGTGCCTCCCTTTGGCTGAACCCAGTAGGATATGAGGGCAAAGGAGCGCAGCTGATGCAATCCACACACGCCAGCATCCCAGGGCACAGAGCAGGGTAGAGAGGGCAGAGAGCAAATTGGAAGGGCAATTAGAATATTTAGTAGAACTGGACAAACAACCTCAGAGTCCTTCAAAATGAACATATGCCCCCAAACACGCATCTGTTCAACTTTGTGCCATGATGTATGACTCTTAGAGTTGACTGTACACAAAAGGATGTAATCAATCATACACCTATTCCAAGGACCATGACTGATGGCTATTACCATTATTTAATAGGGAGTCGGAAAACTCTACAGTCACTGATGTCAGGAGTTGAGCAAATCAAATAATTTGGAAACTAAGATACAAAGGCTCTTATCAGGCTGCCTCCCACCCTGTGCTCTGCTGCATTTTGCCCCATCTGAAATGCCAACTGGTCCACTGGAAATTCCAACAGCCTAAGCTACAGTCACTCAGCCTGCTCGCTCTTCATTTTCTTCTCTCCTCTACTCCTGCAGAGTGGAATGTCAGCTGAGTGGCAGGGAGCCTGCTCACCAAGGGGCTGACTGATTGCTTTGGAAACCCATCCCTCTACTGGAATTTAATAAAAACCACCCACCAGATGTAGGGTGGGGGTACTGCTTCTTTAAATGATGCTTTTCTTTAAGGAAAAAAAAATCTGCCTGTGCCAGTAGGGAAAGAATCCAGTTATTCAAAGATGGAAGAAAAATGGTTTTAATTTGTAACTTTGCTAATTTCATTCCCCTGCTCAAAACTCTTTGATGGTTATCATTGTTGAGGGAATAAATTTCAAATGCTTTAACCTGAGCTCTGCCCCTCAGCTTTTCCTACCCAAATTCTCATTTCTCGCCTTCAATTCTCCTTCTTCCATCAAAGTGATTGACTCAGAGGATGTTTTTTGGGCACTTTCAGGTTTGTTCACAAACAAGGCTATCCCATACTGTAGACCAGTGGTTCTCAACCCACGGCAATTTGCCCCTTAGGAAACATTTGGCACTATCTGGAGACATTTTTTGATTGTCACAGCTGGACTGTCACAACTGCTACTGCCATTGAGTGGCTGGAACCTGGAGATAGTACTCAACATCTTGCAATACATAGCCTCCCACAACAGTGAGTTAAGCAGCCCCAAATGCTGAAAAGCTGAGGCTGAGAAACCCTGCTGGAGAACATACCTGGGTGTACTCTGACTTCCCACATCAAAATTCTGTCCATTCATTGAAGTCTAGATGTGCACTCTGTGAGAGAGTAGCCGCTCGTCATCGCGGAAATGTAGCTCGTCCAAACCCAGACGTGCTGTGCCTAATACGCATCAGATTTCAAAGTCTAGTAGAAAGATGAAATGTTTCACTAATAATTTTTACACTGATTACATGTAGAAATGATAATATTTTAGAAACTCCAGGTAAAATACGTTACTATAATTATTTTTACTTTATTTAGGGCTACTAGAAAATGTTAGATTACTTATGTGATTGAATTCTATTTTAATGACACTGTTCTAGACCAGGGATTTCTGTGCAGAAACAAACTGTAAATATTTAAGGCTTTGCAAGCCAGTACGGTCTGTCACATACTGATATTTTCTCCTACTCCTTCTCTTCCTTCTCCTCCCCATACTGTTCCTCTTTTCCTTCTCCTCTCCTCCTCAATCCTTTAAAAACAAATAAACAACAACAACAACAACAAAAACATTAAGAGCTCCAGCCCCCTACAAAAGCAGGGCTTGGCCCCAGATTTAGCTTATGGGTCACAGCTGGTCGAACCCGAGGTTAATGCCCTACAGAAGCAGCACTTTCCTCTTGTTCTTTCACAGTGACCTTGGACTTCTCCATATCCTATAAACTCTAGTTTCTGCATTTCAGATATTTCTAAATCTATTGGCATCCAGAGAGGTAATACCCTCTTTCCCTAATGCAGATCGTCCAAAGACACTGGTGAGATGCCTCACGGCAAGCCTGGCACGGTGGGAAGGCAGCGGCATGCAAGGGTGAGGCACGGGAGTTCTGACCAGTTTCAGCGACGTCCGTGAACGTCCACCCGCCTTCGCGCCAAGCAGAGCCAGTGGTGGAACCTAGTTCAGAGTGCGTGTGAGGCTCGACCGAGTGACAGACAGATGGGGCATCCAGCACCCCCGTGCCAAGCTGTGCTTCTCATTATTTCTCATTATTAGCATTATTGTTTTTTTGTATGAGTAATTATTAAAACGTAAGTGTTTATTGAGTTACAGAGATGAGAGGAATATGAAAATGATCCTTGTTATTCTTCTTGTTGCTCTGATTACTTTTTAAAACCCAACTATTTATGAATTATGGTCTACTGCTTCCAAAAATTGGATTGTTTTTCCAGGGAGTAACACACATGCATGAATGTGTATATGTTGGCAGCTCAGAATTAACAGAGTATTTTTTTAAGTTCTAAATTCCTCTCAAATGAGAACGAAGTGTTCTCCTGACCCTTCCTACACTCTATATTACTGTCGACATCTGCAACTAATTGATGATCTATAAGTCAAAACTGTGACCAATGCAAAAAACCTTTAGCAAAGCCTGCCCAGGCTTGACTGACCCTTCTTAATGTATTTCAGATTAAGTCTAAAACAAGCCACCTTTTAACTGTTCGACTGAGTACCAAACAGTAGCAGTGAGTATTTATCAAACATCAAATAATAACATGATCAGATAACATGCTTACCAGTGAAAATCTGATTTAGAGCATTTTAAAAATTTCATTTGAATTTTTTAAACCCAGACATATTTAAAAGGTACAGAGGAATATATTGTCAGCATGCAATTTGATTGATTAAAGTAACCCTTTAAGTCAACAAAATCAAATTATGACCATGTGAATATCTTTGTAGTAAATGAACAACACTTTAAGAAACTACAGGAAGAGGCAATATGGTATTTTGGTAAAGAATTTGGCTTCTGCCAGAAACAGACCTTAGCTTGTGTCCCAGCTTTGCCATTTACCAGTTGGGTGACACTGGGCAATTTATTCAACCTCCCTAAGCCTCTGTTCACATCTGCGAAATGGGGACAATAGAAGAAGGAAGCAATTCCCCTTCTGAATTATAGGCGAGGTATAGGGCAATCCTTGTGAGAATTATATGTGATACATTTGAAGGGAAGTGTTTGGAACACTACAAACTGTGTGTTTCAAGCATTAGTAACCAAAGGCCACAAAATATACAGCCTAGACAAGCGACATCTTTTTAACAATTAAGTAACATATAGGTAATGGAGTTGGTAGCCTATTTGTGTGCGTGTTTACTAACTGGCCGCTGCCGTGTTCTTTCAGAGACCGGTTAAATAAATCTCTGCTCTATTCACTTTGCAGCCAACTACATATGATGCCCATGTGAGATGCCGCTCGTTGCAAATCAACAAGCACATTCCACTTGAGGGCTCTGTGCTATCTTGGCACAGTGTCGTACTCTGGGGCCAGGCCTCCTCAGCTGCCAGTCACGGCTACCTGTCGCCAAGTTCAGTTTCATTCCCTCTGCTAAAAAGCAACGGCTTATCTCTTTGAAATTCCCCTAGGGCAGAGTCTACATTTTCTGTTATATCACCTTCACCTGCTCCCCAAATTCGGTGAAAATGTACTCAGCTGTTTCCGTGAGATGTGATAAAGTCAGAGAGACAGAAACTTCAGTTCTAATTACAATTTTGTTCTTTTATGATGCATATAATTCCAAAACCAGATTTGACCTGATAGACATTTAGGGATTTTTAAACTATTAATAGGCTTGGGATTAATGGGTTACCGTTCAGATTTCTTTGATTGCCTTCTGCATATCAGGAGCTTTGGGTCAGGTTATCTCATCAATACATAGCTGTAGACATGTTCTTCCATCTTAGCTGCTCCTTCTTAACTTTGGATGTGGCGTCTGTGAAACCAAGCGCCCTGCCAACCTGATATCCTTGCAGATGCCGGGTTCCCAGAGCCAGGGATGCCGGCCCAGTGGGCACAGTCACCCCAACAGGTGATGAGTCCAACCTAATACATTCATCAGCCTCTCAGACTGCTGCAGGGCAGGCCAGGCAGGGGTGAGCCTGGTCTGCCCCGCTGATGGCCACTTCTGTGGGGGTCATTGTGACCTTGTCTTTGTTTCACAACTGAAGGTGCACACATGGGAGTATGGCCCCCTTACTCCCCACCCCTGCATCCCCCACCCCTGTGCCAGAGGAATATGGCTGTTTTGTTCTGCTCTGAGTTTCTTGAGACCACTGGAGTTCTCGCTAGGCTTGAATTCATTCTGAGCCGAGAGCTGGCCTGGCCTCAGAAACACAGGGCCGGCCATCACTCATGTTTCAGGTTTGCTCCTCGGAGAGCAGACTTGACCACAACTGCCTTGGCACAGTTCCACTGTGAGGGAGTCACAAAACTGGCATTTAAGTCCAGAGCGGAAAAAACACCCCAAGCTTGTTCGTTTTTCTGACAGGTGCTGGAGCCCATGAAAGGTCAGATTCCAGCTCTCAGTCACATCCTGGCTTAGCAGGCTCCCGGCACACAAAGGCCTGTCTGTCTCATCCCAGCGCTGGGAGTGGGGACCCAGGCCAAGGGCTTAAAATGGCTGCCCGATGGCCCGCGCCGGCTGATCCATTCCTTCACGGGCATTGGCCTAAATGAAGCATTGGAAAGCCAGCTGCCAAGGATGTGTGAAACAGGCGGAATGAAGAAGAATGCAGGCTTTTTTCTTATTTGTAATTGCAAGAGATATTAACCCCCTGGCAGCTCAGGAATCCGTAGCCCGACATCCAACCTGCTGTGGCTCATTTGTACAAGCCCTGGGACACTTCTGTTTCATGTTCAAAGTCATGCCGGGCTGGAAAATAGAGGGGGAGCTTGCTCCAAGACCCAACAAGGCTGTTGGAAAACGAAGTTTGTTCTCTTCCTTGCTGCTGCATCAGGGATAGCTCAGAATCGTGGTGCTGTCGGAACAGAGGGTGTGTGTTTAAATGCACATAACCACATGCTTTCAACCAGGAACATTTGTTTTTGCAGCCTTTATGAAAACATCCCCCAATTCAAAATGGCTCCAAGGACCCTGTACTTTAAGTTTCCCATCAGCAGCTATAGGCTGAGGTTCATTAACACCTCTAACTTCTTCAGAAGATGGTCACAAACAGTTCCTCAGCCCAGTTCAGTCATGTGATTCCTCCCTTCTCCTTCACCCACCTTCTCCATACATAACCTTACACCAAACTGTGCTGCTGACAGAAAGCCAAAAGTTAGAGTGATTACCGCACGTCACCCCTGTAAAGAAACAGGGGAGATATTGATGGAGTAAGAACTTCATTTGGACCCTCCTATTTAATGGCAGCTCAGAGTACCAATAAAATTCTTTTAAAAAAAAAGGAATAGAAGACATTTTTGTCTTTGAAATATTTTGAAATATTTATTCCCACCATTTGACAAGAAACTGGCTCAGTAAAGTAAGACAGAGAAGGGAGGCTGGGGTCCCGGCCTCTTGTCCTAACGATGCCAGAGAGTTCTTCTTGGTCAAAATGTGTTCATTTCAAGGCCTTGGGGGAGCCCCAACTTTCTAAGGAGTAGCCACCACTTTGGACTCAGTCCAAAGTTCTCCTCCTGTCCTAGTTAGGAGAGGTCCACTTCTCCACCCCATGTGTCTGAAATGTGTCCCTAATCCCTATCAGCTCTGTTCACACTACCCCTGTTTGTAAGGTTCCATTCCATAAATTCCACCAGTGGTTTGACTCAGTGGACTTTTGCTAGTAGCCTCTGTGAAAAGGCAAGGGGTTCTTGGGGCCTGTCCCATACACAGTCTGTAACTGAATCTCCCCATCCCTCACTGGGAAACACAAACACTTAAAACCCTAATAAATACACTGACAGTGTACCAACTATGTGTCCATGTAGTGTGGCGTTCTTTTCTGGAATAGTCATATTATCTCCTCACCATTTTGCGAAGTTGGTATAATTGATCCCTTTTACTAGAAAAAGCCTAAGACTCAGAGAGGCCCCATGATTGGACACTACCAGCACACAAACCCACACAAATCTGACCCCAAAAGTCATGCTCTTAGCCATGCTCTACAAAAATCATGCTACACTACCTTCCATCCTAACTAGGGTTATGAAGAATAAACAAAAAATAATATATTTTGGAAGTATAGTAGAAAACACTTTAGTCAAAATAACTCTCCTTTATGGGGCTCTCAATATATGCTAGGAGCTTTGTGTAAATCTCTTATAACATTTCTGCAGCATAGGTACCATGTCCTGATTTTATGCCAATGGCTTGAAACACAAGAGACAGAGCAAAACTCTAAGCTTGATCCTAGACTCAGATGACCTTGGCAATGCAGCTGGACTTCATATAATTTTGGCAGCATTCAAATGATTTACACTGCTGTGATTATTATTATTAGAAATAATAGCTATGACATTTATTGAACACTGAAGAAACTTATGCTTTAGGGTTCCCTTCTTGGTCCAACTTTGGGCATATCAGCTTTCCCAAAAATGTGACTTCTGTGATTTCCCAGACTCTCTGAGGTTGTGTGTGTGTGTATGTGTGTGTGCTTGCACATATCAACTATGTGTGTCTGTCACACTGCAGGGAGTTTTTCCTCATTTAAACATCCATTAAAACCCACTTTGGCACTTAACACATGTCACTGCTTTTTGGCCCTCAGCTGCCTTCCCAGCAGGCCTTTAATTTGATAAAGAGGTTCTAATAACGACTAACAGAAGTCCGGTAAGTTAATTAAACCTTGTCCTTTATTTTGCCTTCAAGGTGTGCCCTCCTTGTAAAAGGCCCAAGGTTTGTGCTTGCAAATGACTTCAGACAATGTTCCATGCTTCAATGAGAAAAGCATGCCTGTCATGTCCTGGCAAGTTACACTTAAAGTCTCAATTTCAGCATCATGTCAGGCTTTAACAGAGGCCAGAAGCAGATGGAAAAAACCTCTGCAACCAATTGCATGGAAGCCAGACTTAGCAATGGAAGATGAGTTTCCTCTGAGAGTATAATGCTGAAAGACGACCTGGCTGTCATATCGAACTCCATTTATCCCATTTCTTTAAAGTAATTTGAGAGTCCAGATGGGTTGTATAAACAGAAGAGGAGGTTCCTGGGAGTTCACTAGCTTAATGAAGCCCGTATGTTTGACTCATGTAATAAGTATTTAATCGTGCTGATGAAATTCATTTAAACCTCAGCCACACACGCTGTTGCTAAAGCCCTGATAATGCCCTACATCACCCATGCTAGCAGTGCTAAAGCAAGATAGGCGAGACAGAAAGTTGGTGACATATCACATGGTAAATGGGCTTTGGAGAAAAGAACAGGGGAAAAGATAATGAGCCATGAGAACCTGACTTGTAGGTCCACTGCCTCTGATTCCTCAAGGTTCTGCTCTGCATCCACCATGGTGAGGTGCTAAAGAAAGGGTGTTAACGCATGGATGTCCTCTTCTTAATCTCTGAGCCATCAATGCGGACAAGAAACTTTCTGCTCTACTAGAAACCCCAACAACCTAGAAATTTTCTGGATGCATATAACAAGAAGTCCTGATAGAGAGAGCAACCAGACTGGCTCATTCAACTCAGAGGCTTGATCTCCGCCCCACGGGCCCAAGTCTTCTCCCTTGCTCTGTTCTGCAACCCAGGATGTATGCAGGTGTCCAACCAGTGTCCTTCATGACACAAGATGGCTGCCAGCATGACATCACAGTGGAAGGTGAATTATTGCCATCCAATCATGCCCAATGTAAGAAAAGAAGTCATTCATTTCCTTATTATAAGAAAACCTTTTATTAAAGTGTCCTAATCCCATCTCAGAGGACTTTTTGCTCACAAGACAATTACTGGCAGAGGGAAGGGATCGCCATGCCTGATTTAGACTACCAGTCCCTCAGTGGTAGCAGAGCAGTGTGGTCTGAGCCAGCCCACACCAGTTTGCAACAGCTGATGGTATCTCTTCCCAGTCTTCCATTTAGTGACCTGGGGTTGGTAGCTTAAAATTGGCCTTTGTGGGTACTTGTCCCACAGGAATGGACAAACACGCTACACAAGAATTTTCCCCCAAATAGCCAGTTGATTTAGCAGTACAATACTGCAACAGGGTTGCCATCCTTAAGACTGGATGCTGGCACAAAAACCAGGGCTCCTTTAGAGAGAAAGAACAGGGAAGCGGCCTCAGAAAGAGCAACCAGCTGCATCTGTGGGCTCACTTGCTTACACGGAAAACAGCACATGGATTCAGAGTAATATTATAACCATTTATAAAGAAGAGAACCCAAAGTGACTTTAAAAAATCCTAATAGAGCCCACTCAGCTAGGAAGCACTAATTGTGTTGGTTGGCCTCATTTTTCTGTCAAAATTGAAAAGCTTCTCTAAGAAAGCTCTTGGGTTCCTATTGGCTAAAATAGTTCTCCAACTTGGTGTGTTTCACAATCTCCTCAGAGTCTGCTAAAGCTGTAGGTTCCTGGGCAGTTCCCTCGGTAACTGATTCCATTGGTTTGGTGTGGGAGCCAGGAAGCCGTATTTTAATAGACATTCTCCTCCACCCCTCAGTGATTCTTATGCAAGTTGTTCAAAAACCGTTTCCACGAAGCAAAAGAAAACCTTCCCCTTGGTAGACTGACACAGAGAATGGCAACTTACAGCCCAGGAGCTAAGAGGGATTTTGTATTTTCAAATGACCCCAAAAAGTCAATAGACCTACATTGTTTTGTGATCGTAAAAGAATATAAGATTAAAATGTCAGGGTCCATAGTCAAGTTTTATTGGGTCACAGCCACAGGTAACCCACCATCCTGGCTGCCCTCACACTCCAGTGACAGGATACAGTAGTCAGGACGACGATCACAGGTCACAAAGCCGGTAATACTAACTGTCCCTTTACAGAAAAATGTCAGCCACCCCACTGTTGTAACATCTTCCTTTCAGTTGAAGAACCAAGGGAATGAAGAAGAATCTGTCTACCAACGCTGTAGCACAAGGGTCCCACCTGGTTAAGTACAAGCCACCATCAGAGCCAGGAGTCCCACTAAGCTCTGCTCCCTTTGACTTAGGATGGATAGAAATGGCCAGGCAGCTCTTCCTTTGACTGGTGAAGAGCCCTGGACAGTATCATGTTCTACTTTCCACAATATCCCCATCTGTGGGAAGTCTCCATTTTGGTACAGAATGATAAAATGATTATTATGATTTACATTTATATGACTGTTAGGATTTATAGGTATTTACATGCATGATTTAACTCTCTGGAATGATGTGATGGCTATTATTAATGGTATCCTTATTTTACAAAGGCCTAAAGGTATAAGATTGTGTGAGTACTACACAGAATTTGGACTCTACTCTTTGTATCCTCACCTCCAATCATTAGAATTATGTCATAGATATGTATTTATTCGCATAGAAATATGGTCAAAACTATGGAGTTAAAATAAATTAGGTTCCAGGAGAGCCATATAGTATCTATCTAGCAGGGCACATCATGGAGCAGTAGAATATACTAGAGTCAGACGATCTGTGTTCGAACCCTGGTCCTGACTCTTAGTGGCACTGTGACTGCTAAGGTTCACCCCCCCCAAAAAAAATTCATATATTGCAGCTCTAATCCCCAGTGCAAGAGTATTTGGAGGTGTGGGCCTTTGGGGTGGTTTAGATGAGGTCATCAGTAGGATGGAATGAATACCCTTACAAAAAGAGAAAGAAACATGAGGCCTCCTCCTGCCCCCTCATGAAAACAGCCATCTGCAAACCAGGAAGGGGGCTCTCACCAGTTACTTGCTCTGCTGCCACCTTGAATTTGGACTTCCAGCCTTCACAACTATGAGAAATAAATGTCTGTTGTTCAGCTTCCCAAACTATGTGCATTTTGTTATAGGAACCCAAGAAGACTAAGATGGTGGCAGATCTTGAAAAGTCATACAAATTCTGAAAGCCTCACTGTTGCCATCTGGAAAATGAGTATCATAATTTATATTTCATATGACTAAATATGACCTGAGGACTAAAGGTGACAACCCGAGTGTGGTAGTAGAACAGCACCCAAAGACATCCATGCCCCTGGGATTCGGGCAGCACGTATTACCACAACCTACACAGGCCATCACCTGGAGACCAGAATCTTCTAAAACAAATACGTGGGTGCCTCTCCGACACCCCATGAGGCCCCAAAGCATCCCAGAGTCTCCAGCACGGCCAAGAATGGGCATGACACCACAGGGTGGTCACACTTTTTTGCTTGTGATTTTCTGAACCTCTGACCTGTACCTGGCACATGCCCATGCAGCTCCTGTGGGCTTTAATGAGTGAAGGTGCTTTGCCAGGGAACTCTGGCTTCCAACCTGCGAGGCTGGAGGCACTTCCCACACTTCTGCTCGCTGCTTTAGCACAGCACCTCCCGGCACAGCACAAGAGCAATGCCACCGGCTGCCCCGAGAGTAGTAGAGAGGCGGATGCCCTTTTCTTGTTCTCTCTTTGACCTGATGCAACAAAGGGGTGTTTTAGAAAAAAAGCTCAAGTCCTGTTGATCATTCAGCACAAGCATACTGGGTTTCAGGCCCCTGCTGCTCGGTAGCCACATGGAGGGGCCAATTTTCATGAATGTTCTCTTCTTAGAGAAGGAAACCCCACCCCCCTGGGCTTTCATGCCAAGTAATTGTGCTAAGATTTATGAGTTCTTATGAAGGGAGGAAGGAAGGAGGTGGGGTGTGCGGAAGGAGGGAGGATAGAAGGAAGAACAGGAGGAAGCGGGGCAGGAGGGAGAGAAATACTTGACCTCATAGTTTTAAGCCAGGCTGCCACAGACTGGCAGTAGATGAGCACCCAACAAAGTCATAGTAAGAGCACCATGCGGGTGCTGTGGTGGCCCAAGCACCCCACAAAGAGCAAAGTGTGCCAGCACATTGGAGGTGGCTGCCGACCAACAGCCACTAACCCGTGATGACCAGTGTGGAGGAAAAGGGCAAATGGAGCCTCTTTGTACCTGTCATTGTCCCCATAGCTCCCACAGTGGCATGTAACCCATTTGTCCTGGAAGGAGGGGGCAGGAAGTGGACAAGGGAGAAACGACTGGCTCGTTCAGGATCCATAAATCACTGCCGAGACCTTGCCCGGTGAGTTTGGAGATTCTATCTGGTACCACCCTGATGATGAGCCCGGGCACCATAAATCACCAGGACTGTGCCAACGACAGCCCTGCTGGCCAGCCCGGGACAAAGACGGTGGTTATTTCCCAGATGCTGGGGCAGAGTCTGCCAGCCCGTGGACACTGGCCCGTCCTGTGGCTCTCCCTTGGGTCTGACGAGGGGGAGAGCAGAGCGGGCATTTGTCCCTGGGAACTTGGCCCAGTGACCTGGCAGAGCTGGAATGTCCTTGGCCGGCTCTTTGTGAGCAGAGACAGTCAGGAGATGCGTCTCATGATCGGATGGCGTGGGCCTCTGGAGCACTTTCCCCAGGTTTCGGAATCATCTGAGGTCGCTTGCCTGCCCTTCCTGCCCTTGGTGGGCCCCTCAGGTAGCTCTCTGACTTCTGGCGTTCAGCTTGTGCTGCATTTGTTTAGCTCAGTGGGCTTGCCCAGGAAGATGTGTCAAAGTACATTTTAGTAGTTTGCCTCATCCCGTGCACAAAAGGGACGTACTGCTGAGAGAAGAGGCTATTTGTAACCTCACTACATACCCTTCATGTTGCAGT
This sequence comes from Scalopus aquaticus, assembly GCA_004024925.1. Taxonomy (NCBI): domain Eukaryota; kingdom Metazoa; phylum Chordata; class Mammalia; order Eulipotyphla; family Talpidae; genus Scalopus; species Scalopus aquaticus. Next base: position 60,048 of record PVIJ01003084.1, on the reverse strand, counting down.
CACCTCCCTGCTCTTACCGCTGCAGCGGCCCTTCATCTGGCAGCCTTAGTCATGCTACAAGGCTCTGCTCAAGTGTCCTGTCTTCTGAGAAATCTTCCGTGATGCCTGCCCCACCTCATACCACCAAACATGGAGAACCAACAAGAGCCCTCCTTCCCTTCATTTGCTTAATAAATGATTATTAAGTCCCCACTACACCACCAATGTTGTCCATACAGAAGAAAAGAAAAAAGACAAGAGTATCTCTGTTGTCACAGAGCTTATGTCTTGGAGCAGGGAGATCATAGATAGATATGCATGAGAGGTCACTTCTGGGAAGTGCTTTAAAAGAAATAAACAAGAAGCTGAGAGCAAAGGATGAGGATGCGTTGGAGAAGCCACCCTAGCAGGCAAGGGGAAGGCTTAGAGGAAATCACGCTGCAGGCAGCTGGACGGTGAAAAGGAGTCGGTGGTGCCTCGTGCAGCGGGGACCGACGTGCAGAGAGACCGTTGAGCCAGAGGGACAGAGGCCCGGGGATGCACAGAGCCAGGCTCCACTCACACAAGGCTGGCAGTGGAAGGAGTCAGTCGGCAGCCCGTGCTCAGGTCCCCTACGGTCTGATATTTCGCCCCCTTTGGCGGGTGTTCTTGTTGCTCTGTTCCCATCCGTTTGCTTCCCTACCTCCCACGCGGAGCGTGAGCCCTGTAAGAGCAGGCTTGTGTGTGTTCATGAGAGTCTCTGTGACACCCGCCTGTTCAACGAACATGATGGGTGAGATGGGCACAGGTCCCTGATCACCTGAATGCACTTCACACCTGTCCACCCTCTCCCTTCCCTTGTCCTGCCAAAGGAGGGCAAGACGCTGCTTTGACTCCTCCCGTCTGAGCAAGGGGATGCAGCCAAGCAGCCCTAGTAATTGACCTTTGTCCCGAGGTAACCCTGGCACCTGAGACACAGAGGCCACAGGCCTGAAACTGCCACTGGCTCTCAGCTTTTCAGCCGCTGGCCATTTCAAGGGTTCTCAGCAGGATTGAACAACTTTTATGGATTTTTCCATGTCTTCCATGTATGCCTGAAACTTGCAGTTAGCTCCTGCCCTTTGTTTAGGAAGTGTCACCATATACACTATCTGGTCAAAATAAATCAAGTAATGTATGCTCCTCAACACGATTGGATCTGTGGCAACAAACTCTGATCATATGTACACTTTTCTATTTCAGTTCAATACATACCTTCAGAGACTTTGCTGTCTGGTTAGGGAAAATAAGGCTGTAAGCAAATATCTGCCGGGGGATTTTTAAATTGTGATGATGTGGGCGTCAGCTCAGTGTACAGATAGAGGATCAGTGTTAGCTGGGGAGGCACTGGGACGGTTTCCTTTCAGGAGAAAGTTCAGGTTGAGCAGGCAGACAAGGAGGATCCTTCTGGTAGAGGGAGCAGTATGAGCAAGGAGGCAAAGGTCAGGCAAGCGGCAAGAACGCGAGCGTGTTGGGCAGGGCCCAGGAGGGAGGCTGGGGAGAGCGGAGCGGGCGGCAGAGGGCTAGAGCGCGGGATTAAGGAGGGCTGTGTGCCGGCTGGGAGACTGGGGTTGATCCTGTTGGCACAGGGAGCCCCTGAAGAGTCTTAAGTAGGACTGGGGGTGGAAAGGTCATATTTACCTTGGGGAAAGTTTGCTGGGGTGGCAGGGTGGAGACGAGAGGGGCACAGATCCACCCGGGGCGCCAGGAGATCCGTGCAGGTACTGGTGGGAGTTGTTACTGGGTAGTAGCTGAGGGCTGAAAAAGAAGGAAGATTCTGGCACGTGAATGAGTTAGAATTTCTTGGACTGTGTGCTGCTTTGGAGATGGAGGAGCTGTTCAATCTTAGGGTTCCTCTGCGGGGAGGGGTGGGGATGAAGGGCCCTTTCATGGAAGCAAACACAGGAGGAAGGGGAGGTGGCAGGATTCGCATCCTGTTTTGGCCCACTGGAGTTTGACATACTCGGTGCCAGATTTAGAATTGGGCAACTGGGGTCTCAGTCCTGGGCCCTACACTCGGGGGCCCCCATTCTAGCCCTTCCTGGCCATCGCACTTTCCAGGAGTCAGTGAGAAGTCTGTGGGACTAGGGGCCATGCCCACCTGGAGGCAGTGATGCCTCATATCGACCCTCCTCCGGGTAACCAGAACCTGGCAGATCCCCTGCCTGAATGAGCGTAGCCTATAGCCCATCCCCTCATCTGTCCTCCCAAGGCCGGTGACAGGCACAACCTGGTGCAAAGCTGTGGCCATGAGGCAATTGTCTGGTAGGGTGCAGAGAAGGAGCTTGGATGGGCAGCCCGGTTGTTTGCACACACGTGTGTAAGCCTTCTCACGGTGCACCACAGGGGAGGGATTTAGAAGAGAAGGAATCTCCATTTGTTCCCCCCCCCCCCACCCCAGACAGTAGGGCCACCTGCAGGTGTTCTGAAATCATCTTCTCTTTTCTAGACTAATGACAACACCTGCAATGCCAGGTGTTGACTTGGTGTCTGGATCCTCGCCCACATAATCTTGGTCCCCTTCTTTTCAGTGGACTCTAGGTTGTGCCTAACTAGAAATTCAGGTAACTGTTGCATAAACTCATGGTCAGGAATGATCGGGAGTATGAACTTGGTGACATATACTCACCCACCCCTCCAGCACTGATGGCTGTAGAGGTGACTGGGGACTGAGTTAGTGGGTGCAGAGAGACAGAAGGGCTACGTGGGGAAGGCTTGGGGGCTGCCTGCTGTAAACCCAGGAGCAGATAATGAGCAAAAAGGACAGAGAGGAAGGAAGGAGCAGGCACCTCACATGACCCAGAAAAGACAATGACCCACCGACACACCCCACCGGGGGCAGGGCAAACAAGAGTGGGGTCCACTTCACGCTCAAGCCTGTGGGCCTGACCCAGGCTCCCCTGCAAGGTCCTTCTCTTGTCTCTTTCACGAAACCAGTAGCCTCCCGTACTTGGCCTTTGCTCTCTGACTTGCGGCACCTTGTCCAGAGGGAAACTGCCCCCTGGCTCCTCACTGTCTCATCACCTTTGTAATAATCTCACCTGAAAGCACAGCCTTTCTCATTTGTCACTTCATTTCTCTTCCCTCCAGTAACTTTCTTCTGTTTCTTTCTCTGAAACCTTATTGTTATGACTTCACAGAACACCAGGGGATCGCTTGCCGAGAAACACGCTCTGCAAAGCAAACGCAGATGGCGCTGGCTCTCAGTTGTCTAGATCCAGCCCAGCTGCGCGATTCCTGGGCCCAGCTGCTGAAGCGTGCACCGCCCCGAGACCTCATGATGTGGGGACTGGTTTAAAGGTGACTCTGGCACTGGCCAGTAGCTTTCTGCAAAGAAACCTCAGAGAAACTCAGATCTCCGCGGAATCGGCACGCAGCCCTGGTAGATCACCCAAGCTAGTCCCCCCGCCAGGCCAGGGGGCTCTTGTTCCAGCCCAAGCGGGGGGCAGATATTAATTCCAGGCCATCAGCAGTTGCCTGACATCGGCCTCCCCATAGTGTTTCATAAGCTGGACCGCTCTCGCCGTTGTTTTAGGAGAAGCAGGGGCTCTTCTCACTCTCCCACCCCATCGCATTCCCTGGAAATGAACTCTCTCCCCCCACTTGGAATTTTATCCCAATGAAGGAGGAGGGGAAATGACTGCTCATATCAAAAAAAGTCAAGTGTGGTCCGATAGAAAAGGGCACACGGGCGCACAATTTCGCAACAGCCTTTGCAGTTCCTTTGAATTAGCTGTTCTGTGCTCCCCGCAGGTGGGGAGAGCCCAGGATCACTCTGTCAACAGCTCTATCTATAGCAGCACCCGGGCGGGCCCAGCCTTCACCTCGGCCTCCCCCTTGCCCGGCGCTCACTGACCCTGTGGCTCAGCTGTGAGAATCAATCATCTCCTTCCAGAACTCATCATTCAGCAGCTGTGAGGCCTCAGCTATTTTTATCACCCCAGGAAGCTGGTGGCCAAGGACGTGCCAAGCTACCTTTGCAGGAGGTGTTGCTGTAGAAATGAGCTGCAGGTTGTCAAAGCAGCTGAGCCTCTGCCTCAAGGTTAAATCCAAAGTGCCTGACCTGGAACAGGAGAGCACTTGATCTTCTTCTCCTCTGCCCCAGAGAAAGTGCCCCAGAGGCTTATGCTAGGGAAGCAGATGTCCCAAGGAGGGAACAAGACAAGGACACCGTGGAAGGGGTTGGGATGAGAGGGCGAGCAGAGCAGAGTGGGCCTGAGTGTGCACGTGCTGGGCTGTTCCTGCCAAACAGGGATATCAGAAACCGTGGCCTTCCGGGAGCTGGCCTCCGTCACCTGCGGTCCCGGCCACGGAACACCCGTCTCTGTGTGCCCAGCCACAGCCAACACTTAGGGGCGCCTCCACGGAGCGTCACCAAATGCAAAGGGCCCCTTGCTCCTCAGTCTGCCCGTCACCCCAGGGCTCTTGCGCGGCCCAAGTTTTTAACTAGCTTCTGACTCCATTCCCAGGGGGAGGATCCAGGGCAGTGTAAGAGCAGGTGACGTAAAACTTTTTATATTTGTAAAGGTTCACCTGATACCTTAAACCAGCCCCTTCAGCACAATCCTCTGAGGTAAGTCAGTATTTTTAGTCTGTTTAAAAATAGTCTGGCCAGCCAGGCTCTTGGCTGCTTGTGCACATGTGTGCTCTGCTCACAGAGTGGGGCAGGCAGAACTCACTGGGGCCCTGACAGAACAAAGAGTGGGAGAAGTCACACATTCCCTGGAGCGCTCTTGTCTCCAGAAAGAAAAGAAGGGGATCTGGAAAGGAAAGAGGAGCTCTGGGGCTTGCTAGTGTGTGCTCCTGTGGCCTATGGTAAACGGGAAAGCAGAACCTGGACACACTCTAGTGAAGGGGTGGGCTGATGGAGTAGCTGATGCCCTTATCCATTCCAACCTCCAAGGAGAGAGACGTTTGGTAGCTCTGGACAGCCAGTTCCCTAGTGAGCTGAGGAGAAGACTGGGTCACCCAAAGCCACCCATTTTGGTTGAGGAATGGCTGGGAGGAGTGACCAAACAGCCTATCTGAGGTGCAGTGAGATGCCCCAGGGAATGCTACATCCCCGACAGCAGCAGGCAGGGGTGAGGACCTGCTTGAAGTACATGAGACAGTGGGTGACGTTGCGTGGGTGCCCCAACAGAACCAAAGTTCCTGAGAGATTTGCAGACAGCCCCAAAGCCCTGAAGTCCAGCCAGACCAAGAACTTCCTCAAGTGCCCCAAGCTCTGGGATTGTGACTGACCAGACATATTGCTGCCATGAAATAGCCTCTCATAGCCAATGTCAAATTACCAAATTATTTAAAGAGTAAAGTCACTTGGCATTCTCTTAGAACTGTGCGGAGCATGCAAATTGACAATTTTTAGAGGACAACTGGTAATTAGAATTGGACCTTAAAAATATTCACACTCCCTGAGCTATTCATTCCAGTTTTATAAATTTCCCCAAAGTAAGGAAAATGCAACAATGGAATAGTGACATGAGAAACAGTGTATCTATTTGATGAAATACTGTGTTATATAGTTAGTGATATGGGAAAGTGCTAAAAATGCAATGCACAATTAAAAAGGAAGAATAAAAACTGTGTATAGAGTATGATTTCAGGATTTTACTATTGTAAAGTTGCTATAAAAAGAAAGGTCTTTGTTTAAGAATATTCCTTCATAAGTCACTTGTACTAGGAGGGAGACCTTGAGGGTCAGTTGTTGACAGGTACAAAGGAACAGAAGAGTTTTGGGGTAAAAGAAGAGTGGGGATAGGAGTAAGGGTAAAAGAAGGGAACAAGGAAGTAAAGGAGGAAAAGGACCCTGGAGGTGTGAGTCTGAGTCTCCCCAAAGTAAAGCCATCAGACATTCCTCCTGGAGGCTGGTGCACCCATAGGCACAAAAGTCCTGGTGTTCCATTTGAAGATGCTACTGTGGTTACAAGGTAAACCCCAACTCTGTCCCCTCCTGAAAGTTTCAGTGAAGTCTACTGTTTGGTAAATGTTTCATGTGAGTGGGCACTAGGGGTAGAGAGCCCTAGTGCCAATATCCATCCAGGATCATGAAATGCAGAGCACCACAATGAAAATTGCTGCAGAAGTAGATGCTTGGAGGCAGAAATCATAAGAACCTCTGGAATTCCCAGAAACATTGGGGGCGGGTGCTAGGCTTCTGGAGAGTTGAGCCTCTGCTGGGACCTCAGTGACGTCTATGCTTGTCTATACACACACGTGCACATATGGAAGGTGCAACACTAGAATTTCAACTGTGGTTACTCTTGGTTAGTGGAATTCTGATGTTATTTACTTCCACAGCTTGTATTTTCCAACATTTGTATAATAAAGATACATTTTTATAAGTATTTCAAGAAATAACACTGGTCAACAAATTTTTACAAAAGTCATGTTACTGAAATAAAATTAGTCATTTCCTATCAATTTGTATATGCTCAACATGAATATGACAGTCAAGTTCTAATTTTGGCTCTAGTTTTTTTTGTAATCTGCAATGAATTGATGTTTACATCACAAAATGCTTGCCCATAGTAATAGACCTACAGTTAATACCTGTAAAAAATCAAGTCATAGACTACTTCTTAGATTTCTTCACTTGTCTCTTGTACAGCTGTTCAGGAATAGAACAGATAGAAGACAGTTTCCATTGTGCAAAAGCACGGCCTTAAAACTCAGTTTCAAAGAGTCTAGAAATAGTCTCCATTCTTGTGGGTCATGAGTGATTTCTAAGTCATTCATGAGGCCCTCAATATCGGAACAGAATACCAGAGTACTTTCCTTTCTGAAGAAAGGCTCCAACTGCTGGTGGCGCTTTCAATAGAAAGTAATTGTGACATCTTCTTCTAGAAGATTCCATTGTTGGAGTCTTGATCCTAGCAATTCTGCCTTGTTCTTGGATAAGTCCAAATCACAAACCAGGTCATTTAGTTCTTCCTGTGTTAGTCTGTGTGGGGTTGATGATGCACCACAGTGACAATCTGGATCAGGGCATGCTGATGGAACAGGAGAAGAACAGGTCGGCTCACCCTGTCCTCATCAGATGAATCAAGAGAATATTCTGCTGGAGGTTCTGGAATAGGAAGTCCCTCACCATGTGGAACTGGTCTCAATGCAGACAGAATGTTTGGGTAGATTCTTCTTGACTTCTTTTGCTTTGTTATTCCGCTGGAAAGAGGAGGAACCAAGCAGGAACCAAGCAGAAGTTACAGTCTTTTATGTGGTTGCTTGGCTCTCTCCACACCATGGGGACTGCAAATGGCATTGATGGTCTTTTGCCATTTCACTACTGTGAAAGCTGTGTTGCACAGGTAGCACAGCATATATGCGGGGCCCAAGCCTTGTCTTGCTCACCAACTTTGCATCCAAAGTAAAGATGATAAGTCTTCTTCACTTGAGAAGTGATACTTTTCTTCTGGTTGGCAAATGTCACTTCCCCACAAATAGAGAAGAAATTGTCCATGCTATTAACGCACTTTCGAGGCATTACTGTTCTGTATTGTGGCTAAATGGATCAAATAATAACAGTTCTATGGAACAGTAGCTTAAGCTGTCTCACACAAAGTCTGAAATATTTTCAATGCTCAACCTTTCTGACAGTGTTTTATCTAGTGCACAGATGACATCAGCTTACTTCAGCAGCTGCCTGGTAGTCGTATCGCATTGCATCAGAAAATGATGCAATCAACTCTGGATGATGTGTGCGTGATGGTATCATGCAATGTGATGCAATATTACATCATTCTAGGCTGATTTCGGATGTTGCTGCAGTCCTACTGGATAAATTTACATGGTGAAACATATAAAATGAAATATATGAAATATCTTCAAAACAAGAGCTAATAAAAAATTTTCAGGGTTATATTCATGTTCAGCACACCAAGATATTACAGATTAGGGCCTTTTTAAAGTCAGTAACAATCTCACTGTTGACCACTGTAATCAGCATAAATGCAGAGTACCACCATTCCATGTGCGCATGCACTGTTCAGCCTCTGTGAGACTTTGCTTCTGGGTTGAAGCAAAGCCTTATGGCCCAGATGCCACCAAGGGTGTTGACTGCACATAACCTGGCTCAGCACTGGGTGCTGGGCCCCTGCCCACTCACTAATAATCAGAGACCACATGACATCCCCTCCGCTGGAGCTCTGGGCCATGCCAGATGTGACTCAATCTCGTCACAGACCTCAGTCATGTTCTCTGGCCTGATAAAGGCAACCCTTCCTTGCAAAGTGAGGCCCAACCACAGTTGTTGGAAGGACCCCAATCACCCTCTACTGTGTTCTCTGCCAGGCTTTATCTCCCCTATTTACATGCATCACCCAAAAACTTGCAAGTAAAATATCACTCTATGCTGATTTTTGTCTTTGAATATCTTTCTTCTCCTATTACTAGAACAGAAACCTACAGTCCTGGATTAGTTCCCTTTTCTTTTATTGAAAGGAGAGTTTGCACATAGTAGAGATGACAAGATAGCTGATTCGTACGCCTATTGCACCTTTGAGTGGACAAGGTGAGTATTTCTTAGAAGATAAAATACACTTACATCACATTTAGAAATTTGCTACCATTGACTACGTAGGCATCTGAAAATGCTTTATTGCCAGCCATTTTGAGGGAAGGGGAGGACCGAGAAACAGTTTCTCTATGGTATCATTAACTTTTGACTGTGGACAAATTAGGCTGGGCAGAAGCCCCCATAGGCCATGGCCCTTGGTATCCAGAAGGGAAAAAATAAAATCAGCAAGGAACTAACAAGACTCTCTTATTAACTTTATAAAAATATCATAAACATACACATTATTTCATACTAAATTATTTCTATTATATGTAATACTTATTTCTCATTTGCATATATTTTATAATAATGTCAACATACATGTAGTTACATTGTACTATATTTTATAGTATGAAAAAGTGCCTTCTTCAAAAGCTTAGTAGTATTGCTTAATAAATCTTAGCAGGCTTTAAGTAAATAATTTTTGGCAGTCCCTAATAACGAGAATTTATGCATCGTTTGCACAGAAGAACTTGGAATTTTGGATTTCATAATCCTTTCAGACCTTTCACTGACCTTGAACCTTAACTAAGGACTGTTCTGTTCCTGGGAGACAACACACAGGCATTTTGAGCACAGTCTCTTTAGTAGAGTGGAGCTCACGTTCTTAGAAAACAGATACCATAACCACGAGTTTTCTCTGAGTCCTCTAAGACAATGATCTCTCTAGACCCGTCGGTGCTTTTTCCAAGCCAAGGACCTTGGAGGCATTGGAGGGAAAAACACTGGAAAGAACTGAGCAGTAAAACATCAAGAAATTGGTTTGCCAACTTCTACCTCAAATGCCCACGGTATTCTCTGGGGTCTTCCAGTGAGGATACTGAGCACTGAGAAGAAAGACGCAGAAGGGGAGTTAGAGAAAGACCAAGCCATATTCACCGAAAGGACTTAGAGAGGGAAAAAAGACACAATGATGAAGGTAACAGGTGCAGGCTCAGAGGCGATCTTCCTGCAAGAGAACACCCGTAGGGCGAATCCCAGTGTCGGGGAGCAAGCAGCCACCTCAATCTCAGATGGAAACTGATCCCCACAGTCCAGTGACACACAGAGAACAGCACTTGGAACTGCATAAATGCTTCAATCCTCGAGGGCCTGGCAAACTTCCACTTCCTTTCCTTCCTTTTCCTTCTCAAATTCAGTTTGGATGCAGGTTTCTCTGGGATTCCAGGAAATCCCAGGCCTCTAAGAAAAAAGTTTGAGAGAGAGCTCCCTAATCCTTGTTAACTGTAAAATAAAACCCTATAGAGAGGGCTCCTTCCTTTCATACTTCCTTAAAGATTTGGGCCCATTTAAACGTACTGGATTCTCCCACATGTAAGACTTGTAGCAGCACTAACCCTCTCCCCATCCTGACACTGGGGGCTGAGAGGCTGAGAAACATGCAGAGGGATGCGCAGGGAGGGAGCGGCAGAGGCAGCCTGGTATTTGGGGCTGATCTAGGGCCTGGCCTCATTCTGTGGCAGACTGGGTCCCCTGCAATGGGGCATCAGCCACACTTCTTGAATATCCTTGGGGACATGAAAGCAGGGTGACAGAGGCTGACATGGAAGGGCCAGAGGAAGCGGTGGGTTTGGGAAGGCTTGAGCCCCCATAAAGGAGTGTTCAACCCGAGTTAACACCAGGCAGCCCCATAAACCTGTCCCTGAGCCAAGTGGTGGGGAGGGCACCAAGGAACCAGAGAAGGTGACCCTCAGCTGATTAGGAGGGACAGGTCAGTGAAGTCAGAGGGTCAAGTCATTGTGGGGGTGAGAAGGGGAAATCTCAGCATGGGGCACAGAGCGGCACTGGTGGAGGACATGTGTTCTGGGAGGACGTGCATGAGGACAGTGTAGTCCTGTGCAGTCGGTGCATTTTACAGAACTCGCGCAGCTGTTCCTTGAACAAGCACTGTGGACACCAGGTGACCCTTGCACCAGGTTGGATACAGATTTCTTCGCTTGATTCAAAACAATATGACCTATAGGGCCTCCCCGGTGGCGCAGCGGTTAAGTGTTGCGCTGTGGAGCTGTTGGCAGCAGCGACGCGAGTTCAATGCCCGGCCGGGGAGAATCCCACATGGCGCGGCAGACCTTTCCTGCCTCGCCCGCTGCTCCCCTCAGCAGTATATTTCTGATCTGCCTGTTCTGCTCCCCGCTCTGTCTTCTGGTGAACCCTCTCGCCGCCCCACGCCTCTGGCCTGTACCCCAACTTGTATGTATAAATAAAAAATAAATGTAAAAAAAAAACAATATGACCTATAGATGACTTCTGGAGCTGGCTGTTCTTATTGCACTATAAAAATACAAGTTTGGGGAATTTTTTAAGAGAGAAAATTAAAATAAAGAAATGCCCTGAGCCTCTGGGGCAACTCAGTGCATGTGGAGATGAAGCTTCTCAGTGCAAAATCAAGTGCACCTCTGTCCCAATGCTCAGTCCCCCAGGATGTGTCAGGGTGTGCTGGGGCCCCCACCCTACCCACCTCAGCCCTCACCCCCTCGCCCATCAACTCTGGGCATTTCTTTGCTGCATGCCATGCTGCTTATGTCAACCTGTTCCTCTTGCTGGGTCCTGCCATACATCCTCCCAGGGCCTGGCTGGCTCCCCAGGAAGGACCGGCAGGAAGAAAAGTCCTCTAACTTGGGTATCATCCTGGCTTCTGTGGTCTTCCATTGCAGCTAAGTATCTGTCTCCATGAAAGGAAAAGCTTTGCTGGCTTCTCTCCCTACCTTTTACATTCTGCAAGGAGTAGGCCTTGTCCTTGTGCTCTGGAAACCTCTGTGAACTTGGTCTAGTCTTGCCCGCACACAAATGGAAATGCCTAAATGGAACCAAGGCCAAAAGAGAGGGTTTGGCCAAACTCCAAAGACAATAAAATGATTCGACCCCAAGGAGGCAGACAGTCCTGATTCCGGGCACACGAGGTAAACGCCGAATGGAAATCCAACTGTTGCAGAGTGATTGCTCAGATGGAGCAAATGTGCTGTGAAATCAGCCCTTGGAAAATCATCTGGAGTTCATCTTAGTGAAATCCAAAAACAATAACTGACTCCCTAGCCTCTCCAGAGGGAGCCTCAGGAGCTCCCCTTGTCAGAAGCCCGGAAAGCCACGGCAGGAGTGAGGCCCTGGGTCTCCGACTCTGCCCTTGTTTATTTACAAACCTGCTTTTCTTTCCCACCTCAGTTCATCCCTCAGTTTGCCTCCTGGGGAGCCCAGAGCATCCATCATGCCTCTCACAGGGCAGGGGCAAAGACACAAATAAAAATAGGAGACAGCTACACCCCGGCCTTCCCAGCCCAGAGCCCAAGCAAAGAGAGCCTGGTCTGAGACCCCAAAGAGCTCTTGCTTCGTGGGCGGGAGGTAGGGAGACCAAAGACTCTACTCTGGGCGATTGCACAAAAGTTGGAGGGGAGGAGAATCAGAAAGGAGTTGCTGGGATTTCTTAGAAAATGACCTTTGGGTTGGGCTTTGCCTGTCACGACGACGCATATTCTAAAATGTCAGAGGTGACTCTAGCGCCTGGACCCTGGGGCTTATTTCACTCTTGCAAAGTGGCCTGAGCTCATCCACATTCCCAGAGGCAGCAGGCATCAACCCAGGAAACGGTGCACCCCACCAGCCAGAGGGCCAGGCGGGCTCTCGGCGTGTGTGCAGCCCAGTGACTGTGATGGCTCCTGCAGATGAATGGGAGCTGGGAGGAATGTAGGGTTAGCTGACTTATGACAGAGCGCTTTTAGATACCACCAAAGACAGAGTGAAACAGGGGGCTTTTCTGAGGATGGATGGCTCCTGTCCCCAAACGTCTTATCTGCCCCTGACACCTCCCAGAGCCCATTCTGGGTCTGTGATCTCACTTGGAAAATTCAGACGGTCGGGCTGAAGCAAAGAAGTTGGAGGGAAGCATGGGAAGGAACAGGGGGATGTTTGTAAGCTGCTTAGCAGATGAAAGTGACAACGTGTCAAATTTTCCAAGCTGGTTTCCAAAACATTCTGTTAATGAGTCTTCCAGAAGCCCATCTTTTAACAACTTGAAATAAGTTTGGTTCCCAACTTTTTCTGCCACCACATTTAAGATGCTGCCGTTCACAGGCCAGCCCCCTCCCAGGGACCAGCCATCCTGGTGCCCATTCCCAGAACACCAGCTGCCCTCGGCCCTCTCTCTCCCACATGAAAGCAGACTGGGATAGAAGTGAGCATGAGAAGCATTGTGATGAAGCACTCTAGAAGCCACTCTAGTTTTTTGAAAAAGTAATGAACAAATCATTCCCAATCTCTAATACTTTCCTAGAAGGGGCAGGCGGCTGCTGCCCACGGGCAGTCTTGCTGGGGCCATGTTGGATAAGGGGACCAGCGCCAGCACCCAGCTTCCAGTTTGTGCTTGACTCCTTGCCCCCCATGAATCCAGGCCAGAGTCTCTGGCCTTTCAGAAATGGTGGTCGCACACTAGGGAGTATTCCCACTTCGTGCATTTCCACTGGTGAGGACTGAGAATCTCCACCTCTGACCAGGGTTGCTGTCACCACAGTATCATTACACTGTGGGGGTGACCGTGATCATGTGGCCAGAAAGAAGTCAGAGAGAGAAGTGGTTCCTTGGTCGTGAGGGTGTAGATGAGGTTGAGGAAGGTGGGTTGCCATGAAGGCCTGAGGACTCTGTAGGGGAGGGAGGAGTGAGAGAGGGAGCACGGGGAACTATCGTCCATGAGAGATACCAGGAAACGGGGCAGGAGGATTCTCAGAGCACCTAGTATTTGCTTTCTTTGTTCCATGTCTCAGGCCTCCAGAAAGCTGGTAACTTCATTCCCCTCCTGCCTGTCTCCAGCAGAAAATACAAGCAAAAAGAATGTGTTCAATGCTGCAAGTTAAACTAGCAGTTTGCCATGCCACATACCACATGCTTTCCCTCTGTACACCCTGTTTCTGCAATGTCCAGAGTTCCTGGCCCTGTCACTTACTGACCTTGGGCAAAGGACAGTCATGCTTGCATCTTAGTTTCGTTCTTATTCATTCCACGTTGAAATGGTGTGAATACACAGACAGCGCCCTGCTTCTGTGAAGCTATTCCTCCTATAAGGTTTGGGGGAACAGGACCCAGATTCAGAAATGTCAGAGGCCAGCTCCAGGACAGAAAGGACTGTGGTCTCCCTAGAAGAGTGCTGGGCACGTGATAGATGTGCAGTAAGTGTAGGTGTGCATTGCCACAGAGTGGTGCAAATTACAGCGCCAGGAGAGTGTGCTGACCGGCCAGCAGGGGACCTTCTGGGAGAATGAATCCAGCCGCTCACTGCTCATCACATGACATTTGTGTCATGCTTCTGGGGGCTGGAAGTGCACGGTCAGGTGGGGCAGGGTTGGTCCCTTCTGAGGGAGCCCCCCCTTCCAAGTGTCTTTTCTTGGCTCATGGGGGCATCTTTCCCTTGAGTCTCTTCACATCATCTTCCCCTGTGCATGTCTCTGTGTCCACATTTCTCTGCTTATAAAGTCACCCATCATACTGGACTAGGGTTCACCTGAGAGACTTCATTTTTAGCCTGATTGGCTCTATAAAGCGTCTGTCTCCAAATCAGCTCCCACTGTACTGGGCATTAACAATCCAACATATGGATTGTGAAGAGGAGACATAATTCAACCCCTAAGTAAATTTTTAATCAATATTAGCTGTTATTGATGATGACAATCACAAGGAAAAAGAAGAAAGAAAAACCAAAACAAAACCACTAATAATTACATCAAAACTTTTGCTTCATTCACTCAAAATCGTTCATTTGCTCCTTGTAGCCCAAGAGATTAAGGCCAAGTCCCCCAGTCTGGAAGTCAAAGCTTTCCACGATAAGCCTTCACCTTGGTTTCCAGTCTCGTGCCCCATCCAAGGGTCCAGCCTTCACTCAGTCTCTCACCACCACACTTAAGCTGTGTCTACCTAAGCTTTACTTAAGCTGTGTCTCCCAGAAATCCTTCTCCCCTCTTCTCTGCTTATCCAAACTCAAGGCACACCCAGAAACCTGCTCCAGGCTCTGCTTCTAGAGGGGTCTTTCCTAACATGGGTTACCAGTCGGTGTCCCAGCAGACTCCAGAGACTCTGAAGACTACAGGGACTCTCCAGAGGAGCAGGAGGCACCCAGGGGCCAGAGAAACAGGAAGTTGTCACTGCCCTGAAGACTCCAGGAGCCCAAGCCAGGACCACAGCAAGACAGGGAGGAGGCTGGAGGCAGTAACTCCCCAGCCTCACTGTCATTCTGCCCTCTGATCTCCTTCCTGTGGCTTTGCAAGCAAACCCCTCTGGGAGCCAGGGTGGGGGGGCCAGTGGGTGCAGTGCACAGAGGTCAGATCCAGGACACCCAGAGGGAAGAAAGCAGCTCTAGGGGTGAGCAGGTGCGGGCGAGCAGGTGTGGGACAACCAGCACTCACACTGTTGACACGGACGCCATTCTGTGCTATCTTCCCCTGACTTCACAAAGCATTTTCTGTGTGGCCACTTACTATGTGGCCTGTAGCCAGTCAGACCTTCCCGGCTAGTGTGCTCACCTTCCAAGTGGCTGTCACTCTGGCTGCAGCCTGCACACAGACACAGGGAGCAAAGAGCATGTAGATGTTTCCTCCACCCCCAGACCCCACCAGTACACAGAGCCGCACTTGTAGTACATGCTTAGTAAATCAGAGCTGAACACAAACTGGGGTTTCGGAGATGAAGCGTGGGTGGGATTTGTACAAATACATATTGAAAAATCACCCGCTCTGGAGGAACAATTGTCAGGCCCATTTCCTGCTGCAGATGGAGCCAGGAGACGCTCGGGGCTTGGCAACCTGACAGCTGAGGAGCAGCCAGGGAATTTAGCAGGAGACAGAGAAAATGAGCCCTGTGGGTCTGGCCCAGCCCCATCAAAAGCAGACTCAGGGCAGAGACTGTCTTCCCAGATTCGGGGGCCAAGACAGGGTGGGGGCTTGTCTGCCTGCTCAGGTCTGCTACAAGCCAGAGCATGGTGGCCGGGGGTCAGAAAGGAGGCAGATCACTCTGGAAGCCAAGGCTCAGCAGCTATGAGCTGAACTTGAGGTCTGAGAAACTGTCACCTGAAGGGAGAACATGGCTGTGTCAGCTGTGGCACCTGTCATTCCCAAGCCCCTCTGCTGGTGGAATCTATCTGCCTTTGACCTAGACTGGTTTGAGGCTGAGATAGCCACTGAATGAGCCAGCAGTGAGCACTCATCTCAGTAACTACCTGTCCATAGGCAAGTCACTGGTGTGGGACGACATTGTGGTTGTCCCCCCACCCCCGCATCCTTTCCTGCCCAGAGGACCTTCCTGGACAATTCATTTCTCTCTAAAGAAATAAGCATGTTACTGGGCCTCCCTGGTGGCGCAGCGGTTGGGCGCTGGGCTGTGGAGCTGTCGGCAGCAGCGATGCGAGTTCGACGCCCAGCCGGGGAGAATCCCACATGGTGCAGCAGACCTCTCCTGCCTTGCCCGCTGCTCCCCTCAGCAGTGTATTTCTGATCTGCCTGTTCTGCTCCCCACTCTGTCTCTGGTGAAGCCTCTCGCCACTCCGCGCCTCTGGCCTGTACCCCAGCTGTATGTATAAATAAATCTTTAAAAAAAAAAAGAAATAAGCATGTTACTGAATTTTAGACAATGACATTTATAGGGAAGTCTGATGGAGGCTTCTAGGAGAAAAGAGAATGACAAAGACTGTCTCTTTTCTTTCCCTGGGCATGATCTCGCATAATGATGCTATGGCTGCCGCCATCTTGGTTGTACCTAGAAGATTAAATTGACTGAGACTCGAGAACAGAGGTAAACGAATTGAATTTCAGTCTTTGATAAGGAAATTGAGCCCCTGAAACAGGCAGTTTTTAAACCACTTTCTTCCAATATTTCAGTTGAGTGAGATAGTAAATGTCCTTATTATTAAGTCAATGCCAAAGGGGCTTCCGTTACTTGTGGCCAAGAACACGCTATAGGATATAAGGCGTGAGATGATCAGCTAGCCTTTCAGGAGCCGAGCAGGACAGAGGGCCACCAGTGGCTCAGAAGGTGACTTTAACTGTTACACAAACATTTATTTTAACAGTTGGGTATTTGTCTTAACATCTACTAAACATACACGTAGAATATCAAACTCATGACACAATGTTTCTGCTTAAAATTGATTTGTTTTTGTAAACATGTGAATTATTTTAAAAGAGAACATTAGGTAAATAACAGTACATGTGGCACAAAATAAAGTATGGTGTATGGAACATGACTTTGAAACGTAAGCAAACTGGATCAGAGCTACTTAGAGCGCTCAGTAGAGGAGAGGTGATGAAAACAGAAACACCATGGGTGAGAGGCCTTCAATCCACCAAACATGAGATAAATCTCTTCAGACTCAAGCCAAGTACTGGAAAGGCAGCAAGAACCAGATGACTGTTAGCCCTGCAGTCCTGGTGCTTCCAGTCTAGTGCAGAGATGGACATTGCAAAGAACTTTATAACACATTATTTAATTACACTGGTAGTAAATTCTATGAAGGAGACAGAAGGGCACTGAGAGCGTGTATAACCATCTTTCGATGGAAAGGCCATCGAAAGAGGAAAGAACAAAGTAACTCTCTGGAGCTGCCCCCACATTGGCCCAGCTCAGCTCTGGGCTGTAAGAATCCTTAAAATAAGATTTTGTTCTAAGAGGCTGAACTGTGTCCCTTCAAAAATTCATATGCTAAAGTCCTCATCCCTAGTACCTCAAAGTGGCTGGATTTGGAACAAGTGTCTTTTAGTGGTCATTAAAATGAGGTCATCAGGGTGGGCTCTAATCCAATATGACTATTATCCTTATTAGGAGGAGAAATTTGGCTACAGAGACATGCACAGAAGACCAACAATAAGACACACGAAGAGAAGACCCTTCCCTCCTGGTCCTCAGAAGGAAGGAACCCTGCTGACACCTTGATTTGATACTTCCAGCCTCCTGAACTGTGAGACAATAAATCTCTCTTGCTTAAGTCACCCAGTGTATGGCACTTTGTCACTTCAGCCCCAAAACACCATGTGGGTTTTTGTTTGTTACAACCAAAAGTGCCCAACTGACCATCAGAACAATTAGGCTTGAATTTGGGGAGGATGCTGGCTGGTTCTGGGGATTTCACAGGGCAGCCCCCTTTGCACCCAACTGGCCTCATGGTCCTCCCCTATCCTCACCCCCACTAACAATCCACATCAGACACCCATCTTCCTTCTGGGGTAGGGGATGAGCTGGTAAGGAGAGCCCCCCACCCCAGCCAGATTATGGGCTCCCTGGTGTTCTAACATTGCATCAGTGCTAACAGGCCAGGAGGGACATGGGGTTTACTGCCAGGAAGAGAAACCCCAGGAAGCCAGTCTTTCTGCTTCTTGGGATAGAGGGGGCAGAGGGGTGGAGGGAGATTCTCCAGCTATGACTCATGCAAGGTTTCATGGGGAAGGGAAGTTAGGAGAGTCATAATGACCATACTGAAAAGCAGTTAAGCCCATTTTCACGGCAGCATTACAGAGAATTACAAACTGTATGATTTGATCCTATTTGCTACCACAGCTGCCATGAACTAATATACAAACAAACTGGGCAGAGTGAGCAGGGCGCTGGCTCAGGCTGGGCACCTGTGGGCACATGGCAGGTATCCAGGGCAGGGGGTCCTTGAGCTTCGGCAGAAAATGCCCTCACCCTTCTGTTCCAGTCCTGTTCCTTGGACCCCTTGAAAAAAATGTCTTGAGTGTCTAACTCTTGGGAGGGGACACCATCCCAGCTGCTCCCAACCAGTGGGAGAAGGGTAGGGGGCTCAGTTAACCAGCCTTCGAGAATGAGACCCTGTCATGCTGGTAAGAAGAAAACCTCTAGGCCACTGGGAGCGGGGAGAATATGTGCGGGTGCCCGCAGCTGACGCACTGTTCCCGCCAGTGTTTCTGCATCTGAGCGGTACCTCCAGCAGCAGAAAGGCCTGGACAGACAGTGTTGAGGAAATCCTGGAGAAATGGGGGGCCCAGCAGGGAGAAAAACAGCCTCTTACACAGAGGACAGGAGATTGACAGTGCTAAGTGGGGGGTTTGGGGCTTAGCCAGGGCTGTGCCACACACCAAGACTCAGAAGCCCGGCAAACTTCCTCCAGCAGCCAAGGCTCTGGGAGTTGGGCGGTCAGTATTTCAGCCCAGCTGGTTGGTATCAGTGCATCCATCTGTCTGCTAGCATTTATTGAGTGCCAAGTGTTTACAAAGTGTAATACAGCACAAGAGAACTTAAAAAAATAAGGGTAGATAATTTTTTGTGTTCTTGTCTTTAAGCTTGGTCTGAGTGTAAAAAAGCATCCTGTGCCCTCCTACCCCCTCTTCCCAAGGAGTGAGCAAACAGCAGGAGTGGTCACCAAAAAAGAAATTATTTGTTCAACCTCTTTAACACTACATGAGCTCACTAAAACTTATTTTGCATTGTGCTAACCGGCCTTTTGAAGTCAACCAACCAACATTTGCCCTGTGCCCTGCTAAGGACATAACATACAAAGCAACCATGACTGAATACAGGCCTATGAGGAATTTTTTAACCTAATTTGAAGATATTGCACAAATAACACAGGCACTGCAGGTGAGGGGCCCGGATATTTGTGAGTCAAGGAGAAGCAGTTTGCTCACCTACTTTCTCAAACCACCATCAAATGTCACCTGTCCTCCTCCTTTCACAATGCCAGAAGGAGAAAACATTTTCAGAAACAAGCACATTAAAAGATACCATATTCTTCCAGCAGTTTCCACTCCCATTCCCACCACTGTCCCAGGCAGACTCTCTCCAATCTTCACAATTATTCTGTAGCACAAGCAACATGTCCCCATTTTACAGATGTGAAAAAGACAATGAAAAGAGTAATTCACTGACCAAGGCCCACAGCCAGGGGCAGGATTTCATGCAGGAAAGACTGATGACAAAGGTTTCCTCCCAGCCTGCCTTAAAATTGCTTAGTGTTTCCATAATCAGTGATTACAACTAACTCAATTTCAAGAATAATAAATTTAGAGTGTGTCTGAAAGGGAGTTGAGCAGCTATAAATAAATACTCGCGTATATTTCTTTTGAGCAAGATCCAGCAAATTGCAAGGAGCCACAGTTCTACCTGGAGTGTGTTTTTCTTTCAGGACACAAGTCAGCCAGGGGCTGGTGGTTCTCTGGGCAGCACTATGCCAGCAGGGAGAGGCCTTTAGTACTATTTCCTTGACTCCAGCTGGGCAGTGACAGTTTATTCTAGGAACCACACTGCAGAGCGTGACAGAAATAGAAATGCGGGTTTTGCTTGTTTCATTCCCTGATCTAGCACTTGGACACTGTCCATCATGGGCTGCAGTGGCTGCTGTGATTCATCATACTTTACTGACCCCTAAAGTGTCCCCAGTTGGCTTGAAATTCAGGTGTCTTAAAGGTGACAGTTACCTTCAGAAAAGCACTTTTTAAGCACATTTATCATTCGATGAGATCAAGTTTCTAAATCTCAGTGGGCATTTAGGGCTAATCTGTTCTTCAAAGCTTTGCCCAGCGTAAAGCACAGATTTTTGACTGAATGTTTTGAAAGGGTGAAGATGACTGACTAAAGAGATTTGATGGACTCTTAACTCACTGCAGGTCCATTTAGATACATTTCTGACCCTGATGGTCTAAGCAGATCCTAGAGATGAAGGCTCAGTGTCCATCATAGTCACATGCTGGAGGCTGATGAAGCTGAGGTAGTGTGGCACAAAAAGATCTATGGTGGAGATGGCAAAGAAAACCAAGACTTTCTACGCCTGTTCCCACTCCAGCATCTGTGGGTATCAGATATGCTACTAGCAGGTATCATTGCTTCAAATTAATGCAGTGTTTTCCAAATGACTACCCAGGTCAGTACAAAATAAAGTTCATGGATTTTTCAAAACCAATGGTATTCTACATGTTTCCTTTATTCTGAAACCACTTGTTGCTGCTGTTGTTAAAATACGCTTTCTTCAGGAAGTATTGGTGAAATTAGGTGGGAATTTTTTTCTGTTTAATGTTCTCACTTGGCAAATTAACAAGTTAGAACTTTGTCCGGGATTGCTAAAACTTTTGGAAGTTTTACTGGTGTAGGAATTACTGCATTAAAGCATTATTCTCAGAAAGTTTGCCTTTAGGAGGCAGACACTGCACGTTAAATCCAGACCAGCCAGTGGGCATGCGCTCACAGGTTCCTTGGGCTCTGAAAGGTGGGAACCCGACTTCAGTGAGTACAGGGAGAGCTGATGAGGGGAGGGGACGGGAGGGAGAAGGCTGACCCACGTTGTGTTTACTTGACATTTTTGCCAAGGCTCTTCCTAGCTGCCCGTCCACCAAACAAAGAGGGGAGGAAGATGGAAATAAATCCCCTGAGGAAAAAGAGAGGGAGCTGGGCAGATTACAGTCTGGAAGGGAAGTTTACTATGGATGATTTACCACTCCTCAGAAAAGATGGGTTATTATCAGGATATCTCTTATCAATGTTCTCTATCTCTCCAAAGTCCTGAACAAGAAGAAATTGCCTCAAAATCAAGCAACATTGGTCCCCCTGCCTGGAAAGTTCTTCCTTCACCTTCTCCATCTTTTTAGGCCCAAATTCAACTTCTTCCTGAAGCCCGTACCAGCTCCCCATGCAGGCCCAGTCCTTCCGTTCTCTGGACTCCCACATAACTCTATTCATACCTTCTAGTGTATCTGTAGTTTCTAGTATAACATTTCTCATTAGGTATTTTCAAATAGCCCACTTCCTTCTTATTATGAAAACATAAGAGTTAAAATTTTGAGATAACAATAAACTTACGCAAAGCTCACCATACCTCTTCTATGCAGTTTACAGGTATCGATTTTGTTAGCCCCCTCCATAACCTAGTGGCTCAGCCATCCAAGCATCCCCTACTTTCACAGCCAGACCAGTTCCCATTGGTCCTTCTGCCTGTGCTGCCAACACAGTGCTGGGCTCAGCCAATACCCACTAAAAAGCCTCTGAGTTTATAAGAAAGACAACAGTTCGATTTGGGTATTACAGGTGTTGCCAAATTGAGGAACGCAGGGCTGATGGGAGCTTTCTCCAGTTCCTTCATTGAAGGAACCTGTAGTTACTTTGCATACTCTACAGTCATAGTTCTTGTCTAAGTATATCAACACGCTCATAATTTACCAGATTACTGGCCACTGACTGGCGGCAGTGGGTGGGTGTGTAATTCCATTACCACCTTGGACATTTTGAAGTCAATGGGTGTGTTCAGAATTAGCTATATGTGTATATGTCCCCAAAGGATTAGCAAATTAGTACAGCATGCCTGTGTCAACACATCTATTTTTAAACTAAACTATTTACTTACTTAACTAGCTTTTGGCTTTACTAACAGCTGTTAGTACAGCAAATTGGTATTTAACAAAGCAGGAAAAAATAATAAACGATGTTGATGTTATTCCCCAAATATCTGCTTTTTAAAAACATCTCTTTGCTGGGAAGGCAAAATGGACCTGGAGAAGGTCCAGCAAAATGCAGTAATACAGTCAGGAAAATGGAATAGTTCCTACACAGCCAAATAAGAAAAATAGGTCTCCTTTTCCTGGAAAGATGAGGGTTGAGAGAAAATGTGGTTAAAAGCTATAACCTTGTGAAAGGTACAAAGAGGATAGACACGGAGATTTGGTTCCAAATTCCAAAATAACAGAATGACTATTCCTTTCTACTTTGGAGATCAAGTTAAATTTTAGTATGTAAAAGGAAATATTGTTGCTCACATATTGTGCAGGAGGATAAACTGCAGTAGCACTTTTTACATGGTGACAACTCAGAGCTGATAATTAGTTTAGCGGTGGATGGAATAAGGAATCATAATAAATACAAGGAAAAAATAAGGATGCGCGTGAGAGATGAGAATAAGGAGAGAGGTGTTTGTGAAGTGGATGAAGCTCCCACTGTGGCTAATAACCGTCCTGCTACCGGCTGTGCCTGAAATCAAATATTGGACTCAATGACCTATTCCCAAGTGGCTGGTTTCATAGTGTCGCTATTCCATAAAAACAGTGATCTTCTACTAGAAGGCCTTATTCTCGAAGTGAGTGGTAGCCTCCCATCATCAGCAGGACACTGGCTATTACGCTGGCTGGCTGGCTGGTGTCCTGAACATTAGCCTAAGTTCTGCTTTCGGCCATAACACATTTATGTTCCTCTTTCTCATGACTCCAAGCCACGCTCCACATGATCCAAATGTGACAGTCATCGAAATGACCTCTCTGTTCATAAACTCTCCTTGGCTTTGGACTAAGCCCTGGCACCCATGCCATGGATGTGCCCAGAGGCACATGTCCTCGCACATGGAAAAGAGGATGATTAAAAGGGTAGGGACCCCTTCGTGGGTTTCAGTTCAGCATGCTGTTGCCATTCCTCTGGCTTTCCTGACAGCCTTCCCTTAGCAGATAATCACATTTCACCCTTTAGAACATGTGATTTATATTAATGTTCCAGCACGGCGGGCAGCTCGCTTTCCCGTGGCCGCCAGATGAATGTGGTGAATGTCCATGGGCTCGGGGCAGCGCCAGCATCTTCAGCTCCAAGCGAAGTCTTGGCGATCTTTGCCTTAAATGGTAATTATTCTGGCTGAGGTCCCGTCTACCTTGCTTGCAATGTTTATCCCTCCAAAAGCAGAAAATGACTTTGTGGAAAGTCTTGTTTTTGTTTTCTTTTTAATAGTTTAGTAGAGCCATAGCAGCTTTGGAGATGAAATATGTATGTTTTTATAGGCCATTATGAAAAGCACTTACAGAAACTGCTAATTATTTTTGCACACCCATGTGCCTCCCTTCAGAGACCCTCCAGGATTCAAGATCCCAAAGTAAATACAGTCTATGTGTTTCCATACTATTTTTTCTCAGGGCTAAAGAGAAATTGCCATGCCGCCTCTTTCTTCCAGGGTGCAGTTTGTGTCCTTGCCAAAGAAAAAACATTTAAAATTGTTTCTCAATATTAGGGTACATTATGGATATGAAATCTTAGTCCAAATCCCCTTGGTCATATAAAACATGTCACATGATTGTATTTTTGGTCAGGTTGGAGTGTTACAAAATAAATATTTCCCCATTAGAGCACACTGGGAAATGTTTGCTGACACCTACACTCAAACCAACAGGTTCCTTCGGAAGACTTTGGCAAAGAACAGGCCCCACCTTAATGAGGTGCTGGAGTTGGTTGAAAATTAAATATTAATTTACAAAAAAATTGTTGCATCTTAAAAATTCAAAACTGAGGCCTGCGTGTGGGTGTCTGCGCCTTCTATGTTCTCCTGGGTTCTGGTCTGTGAAATGTCCTGGGTCAATCAACGATTGTCATCTTTTATTGGATTGCATCATTCTTTCTCTTTATAAGGCAGCCAGTGGAAAACATCAAGTTGTGTTTTTTTTTTTTAATCTTCCAGAATATTTTCTTTCTCTATTTTGCCTACTGGAAAATTCTTTTTGAAACTCTTGATGTTTCATTTGACTCCAAGATAGTCATAGTTGTGAAGGCCACGGAATACAAACCAAAATGTGTGATAATTGCTGATTCCTCTTGGAGAATTTTTTTTTTCCCCACCACGTACCTGCCTGGTCCTGGCCACCCAATCAAGTTGCCTGGCTCTAAGGAGCCCCGTCTCACGTTATTAGCACATAATCACAAGGTCAATTCAAAATTTTGTCTAGTTCTATAACTAATTTATAAGTGGAGTGATGGTTGCATTAGTTATTATATGGGTCCTTCCAAGACAAATTGCATATATTTTAATCCCCTAAGGGTCTGGAAACATGTCTCTTATCTCTAATGCTAGAATTCAGGCCACTGGGGTTTGGAGGCCAACTGGCCACTGAGGATTGGTTCTCATCACAATACCTGCTCTGGCTGCTATGCTTAGATCTTGGGGATAGGAATTTCAACACCACCTGGGCCCAATATGTTTTAACACTATCTAAATGTGAAAAAAAAATTTTTTTTTTTTGTTCAAGCTGGGGTACAGGCCACAGGCGGGGGGCGGCAAGAGGGTTCACCAGAGACAGAGTGGGGAGCAGAACAGGCAGATCAGAAATACACTGCTGAGGGGAGCAGCGGGTGAGGCAGGAGAGGTCTGCCGCACCACGTGGGATTCTCCCCGGCTGGGCACCGAACCCGCATCGCCCGCCACCGACAGCTCCGCAGCGCAGCACTCAACTGCTGCGCCACCAGAGAGGCCAGTGAAAAAAATTTTTTGAGAGATTGACAAATGAGGAACTTCACAAAATGATCTAAAGTGCGATTAAGAGAACACATGAGAAAAGTGCAAGGAAGTTGAAAAGAAGAGTAAGGAAGAGTCCATGCTTGATTACTATGAAAACATGAGTTCCACCCCTGCCTAATATGTAAGAAGCTAAAAAAGGGCCTCCCATCCCACAATAACAAGAGCACAAAGAGAAACTACAGACCATAAATATGTCTTTAGTCCATCAGAGAAGGAAGGTCAAATGGAATTAAAAAAAGCCTGAGATCGTCCCTGAAATTCCCTCCAAGGAGAGATGGGACTTGTTGCTGAGTATAGGAAGAAGCAACACTGGATAACAGGTCAAACTGATTAAAAGAATCCAGTTGAAAGTTGTAATAAATTGCTAAAGGCTACATGTGGATTAGCATGAGAATATGGTCCCACTAGGAGTTGCAAATATAAAAGGATTTCACACCCACTTGCAGGTCTCTTCCCCAACACTTCTACGGGTTGCTTGTAGGAATACTGAAGGCAAGACAGAAGACCAGAGAAGCCTCTCTCCATGTTGCAAGACTTTGGAATGAAAGCAACACTGCTGAGGGGAAAGGCACAAAATTACGCCCAGACACATCTCCCCTTTAGCTGTAGGCAAGGACAGTAAACTCTGTTGTACTCAGGGTACAGGTCAAAGACCCATTGCAGCTGGAGGAAGGGGCAAGAAAAACATTCCTGGACCTCAGCTCCTATAAGAGGTCGCCTATCAATGGGAAGGGCACGTAAATCTCTCTTACACATGATATAAGGCAGAGAACAAATGCTTAATGGGAGAGGGACATAAATTCTGATAAAATCCCATTCCTGAGACCCAGCTATATGGGTTCTGCCTAGGCCTGAGGCTGTACAAGGACACTCCTTAGCACCAGTAACAAGCAACAGCTGTCATGAGGGACAGGGGCAAAGGTATGCAGAAAGAACCTTTCTGAGGCATAGATACAACACGAAGGATGAAATCTACAGGTGAAAATGAATACTGAGAAAAATTCTTTGATACCCCAGTCAAGACCATAAACATAATATAATGCTAAAGGAACATGAATCTGATAGTACACTGAATATAACCAACAACCAAACCAAGATCCAGTTCAAAGTCTGACTCTATTCACTCAATCTAACAGAAGATGATTCTCACACATTTCCAGGCACAAATACCATTTACCACCATCTTCTCTGTTCTGCCCATCTGGCATTCACTCCATTTTTGAAATCTACTTTGTCTGATATTAAGATACACACTACAGTTTTCTTTGGGTAAGTATTTGCATAGTATTTTTTAAATATTTTATTTCACATTTTTGTATATACTATTTGGTTTTTTGTTTGTTTTAAATTTTTTTATTGTTATTTATGTCTTTTACATTTTGTATTCCCCTTGGGTAGCTCACCATCAGTTCACCCATGACCCATCTTCGTGGTCCCTTGTGTCCTTTTCTACTCCATTTTGTGCCCTTATTCTCCCCCTTCCCCGCTGAGTGTCTCTCTCCTTTTTGGTTTCCCTATAGTCCTGTTATAAGTGAGACCACTCAATATTTTTCTCTTTTTTTCTGGCTTATTTTGCTGAGCATGATCCCTTCTAGTTCCATCCATGTCGATGGAAATTGCATGTGTTTATCTTCTTTGAACTCTGCCTTGTATCATGTGTAAGAGAGACTTATGTGCCCTTCCCATTGATAGGAGACCTCTTACAGGATCTAAGTAGTATTCCATTGTGTATATATACCACATCTTCTTGATCCAATCGTCTATTTTTGTACATCTTGGTTGTTTCCATACCTTCGCTATTGTAAACAGTTCTGCAATGAACATATGGGTGCCTATATCCTTTCGGATTAGTGTTTTTGTGTCCTTTGGGTAGATTCCCAAAAGTGGTATTGCTGGGTGGTATGGAAGCTCCATTTTTAGCAGCTTGAGGAATCGCCATACAAGCTTTCCATAGTGTTGGACCAGTTTGCATTCCCACCAGCAGTGTAGAAGAGTTCCTTTTTCTCCACATCCTTTCCAGCATTTGTTGTCTACATCAAAATTAAATGCTTCCGTACAGCAAAAGAGACATTAACCAAAACTAACAGACACCCTACTAACTGGGAGGAGATCTTTGCACACAACACAACCGATAATGAACTGATAACAAAAATCTACAAGGAGCTCACACAACTCAACAAAAACAAAGCCAACAATCCAGTCAAAAAATGGGCAGAAGAGCTAAAAAGACACTTCTCCAAAGAAGAAAAGCAAATGGCCAACGGGCACATGAAAAAATGTTCAACATCACTTATAATCAGGGAAATGCAAATCAAAACCACAATGAGATACCACCTCACACCTGTGAGGATGGCACACATTAAAAATGCATAGTATTTTTTACTTTAGCCTATTAATGCCTTTCCATTTTAAAAGTATTTTCTTGTAGACAATAGATAGTATTGCTTTTTTGAGCTAGTTTGACAGTCTCTACTTTTAATTGGTGTGTTTAGACTATTTACATTTAATGTGCTTATTGAGATGGTTCAGTTAAAATCTACCCTATTGTTAGTGATTTTATCAATGAGTTTTCTCATTTTTTCTTCTTCCTGTTTTTCTCTCTTAGATTGAGATTTAAAAAAAAATCTCATCTTATCTCCACTATTTGATTTATACCTTTAAAAAAATTTAGTAGTTGTCCTGGAATTTTTAATATACATCTTTAGTTGTACAGAATCTACCTTCAAATAATAGGTTATATCATGTGTCTTAAAAACTATACCACTGGCCCAAAATGGAGTTACTTAAGCTAAATCCTATAGCACTAAACCAGGACAACTTAGTAAGTTTCTGCTCTCCCAGAAATGGAATCTTAAATCACTTAAATCACAAGTCATTTTACCCACACTTAAGTGATCTGACAGAATCATACCATTTTCTTAACTCTACAATAATTAATTGCTTTTTTACTTCCTAGAACTTCCTTGTTCTCAACTTAGAGCTCCTTCCTATCTGATAGACTGGATACTAATTCACGAATTACTAAATCAAGCCAGTAAGCCCTTTAAATGTTACTTAGTGGAATTTTAGTTTTTAGCATGTATAATATAAGGATCTTACAATAACATATGACCAATTGTCTCCCAACACGTGTTAGTGTACATTTTACTTTTGTATATCCTGTACCCAATACATTGTTTGCTCTTCACAGCCATTGATCTTTTAGAACAATTTGAAAAATTTAAATGTAGTCAATCTTACCTTGAGTTTTTTCACTATCTAGGCCTCTTCATATCTTTGTTTAGATGCGTTTCTGTCTTGTATCACAATCCTCCCACTTGGAGAATTTCTTTAACACTCCTTGCAGAGTGTACACCTGCTGGCAATAAAGTCTTAGTTTTTCTTTTCTGTATTTGTGCCCGACACCAGGGTACAGGGGTTTTGTTCTTGTTTTTCTGTTTCCTTCCCTCGGTTTCACCAGTGCTCTGAGGGAAACTGTTTTTCCAAAAGGGAGTTGGGAAAAACCGGAGGTTTCTATGGCCTCCTGCTGCTTTTCTCTTCTCCAGACCTGCACTGTGGCTGGATTCTTTCCCAGGACTTGGGTCAGGCTGATGGGGTCCGTGGGGAGAGCCAACAGGAAGATGCAAACTCCCTTCACGTATGTGGTCTCCAAGGTCCACACTGCCAGCAGCACACACTCACTCTCCTCCAGTTCTTTACCTGCTCCAGGTCATGTCTTCTACCAGCCACACCTGGCCCAGTGAAGCAAGGGCCCTGTCAATCCTCAGTTTCAGCCTAGTTGATTGTCCTGTGACCTCAGCATTCTGATGGGTCTAAAGAAGTAACAAACTGTTTTTTTTTTTTTAACAAACAACAACAAAAAAAAAACCAAAACAAGCATGGAGGCAACACTCCTCCTGGATCTCTACATCTCAAGTTTTTTATTCCCTTTTCACAGTAAGACCATGCCATTCCTCAGTATGTTTTTCACCCCCACAGATCATCTCAATGCCTGCCCTAGTTAACGAGAATTGCATGGAGATTTTACACCAACGAAAAGGTGCTCCCATCGTGCTAGAGGTACATCTGTCAGGAGCCAGCTCCGCTTTGTGGAGAGCAGGAGGAACCTGGGTCTCCTGCCCCACTGGGCCCGTCAAGTCCAGCTTGCAGAGAAGACGACAAGGATGTGAAACCTCACCTGGGACCCTTTGTTCTCCAGGCCCCGTCTCAGTCTCCAGCATCTGTCCGTCCCCTCACACTTGCCATCTGGGAGGCTGGACCTGCCCACCTGCTGGCAGATTCCTCTATGGGATGCCCTCTTGTACCTGCTCTCAGCAGTGAAAATCATGTTTCAGCTTTTGCACGTGATGGTAACGGGGTTGAGAAGCTTCCATTGGAAACAGAAAGTAGGATCCAGAAAACACCATCTGCTTACTGCACACGCATTCACTTACTGTATGAATGGAGCCTGTGCCCACTAGTGGCTGCACGACACCGAGGCACAGGTTTCTCTATGAGAGCTGCGCAGACCGGTAAAGGGAAAGGAGGAGTCCTGGAGCCCTCGGGGGCTTTTTTAGCTTTTAATGGTCTTTTGTGAGGCAACCAGGTATAAGGCATGCTGGAGGATGAGGGGGCCAGGAGGCTGGCAGGCGTCCTGGCCTCCAGCGAATCTTTACTCTCTTGGGCTCTCAGGCATTCTCTCATGGCCTCTGTTGCACCCCAAACGGTTCTCTTCTCCAAGCTTTGTTCTCTGCTGCTGCCGCTTCTGCGTCCACCTCTTCTTCTGTTTATAAGCCCAGACTGGCTCAGGTGCGCCCACTCACTCAGGCCCACACCTACTCCAGGTGCCCACCATCAGGCATGTGTGTGGGACCACAGGGGTCAATCATTGTTGGGAGGGCGGAAAAACCTGATGACTCTTTGGTTTACCCTACAGCCCACGTGAAATAAAATCGCCCTCCCTCCCCCCCTCCTTTCCTTCCTTCCCCACTTTCTCTCTCCTTCCCTTCCTTCCAATACAGATTTGCTGAGCAAACAGCAGAGTCTCTCCCCTGCCCCCTCCAAGAGGCAGGGCAGTTGTTCATAGCAGGAACCAGCATCCTCCTGCCCTCCAACTTCAATGCTCTCTGTATATTTACCAATGAAATTGCTCACAGATATGCTGCTGAAGAACACGCTGTTTGCATGCAGGGCTCTCTCAGATAATCCAACACTTACAGAGGTAGTTTTTGTTATCTATACTTTCTGATAGGAAAATTGAAGCCCTTGGGGAATGACTAGGCCGAAGTCACTCTTTTTTCTAAGGAGAGGAAATGCCTTGGAGTAGCTCTGGAGCACAGAGGGGGAGTATCAGGGGCGGGGGGGGGGGGAGCAACTTCAGGTGGGACCTGCTTTCAGGGATGTACTTTCTTGCCTTAGTCACTGATTTCTTGTTGCAGTGTAAGCCTGTGTCACTCAGGATATCTCAACAAGAAACTGATAAAGCCCAGGAGGAAAGCTTAGTAAAAAGACTTGCACACTGAAATAGCAAGGAATAATGAAATACCCTCAGGGCTGGTGTATGGGAGCTAGGGCTCCCATAATAAAATATCACAGACGGGGTAGTTTAAACAACAGAAATCTATTTGCTCACAGTTCTGTAGATTAGAAGTCCAAGACCAAGGTGTTGGCAGATTTGATTTCTTCGGAGACCTCTCTTCTGGGCCTGCTCACCAGGGCCACATGTGGTCTTGCCTCTGTACACACACACTCTTGGTGTGTCTTTTATGTCCTCTTCTTAGAAGAACAGCACTGAGTGTGGATTAAGGTCCACTGTGATACCTCCATTTTAACTTAATCACCTTTTAAAGGCCCAATCTCCAAATACATTTACATTCTGAGATACTGGGGGTTAAAGCTTCAACATATGGATTACGGGAGAAGGACAAGATTCAGCCCTTAACAGCACCAATGAATATGGGGGCTATTACCATCTATGACTGATGGGGCAAGAGGAAGCCAAAATTACCAGATCCAGACCCTGGGGAGGATGGCTACATGGAGAGGGCCACCTGACAGGACTGTGCCTTTGGTAGAGGTGCAGCCAAAGATGGCCTGGAGGGAGGGAGAGGGACTAGCCACTCTGTCATCATTTTTCTCCTGGCTGGTGGGTCTCTGGTTGAACCCAATGGGAAGCCAGAAGCAATGGCGCCATTTACATAGTCCACTTGAGTCAAACTCTAAGGCCTAGGGCAGAGTAGAAAAGAGAGGCAAGTATAAGATCCCCTGCTTGGTTTGTGAATTGAACACTAAATTCTGCTCCGAAGTCTTGATGGTGATTTATAAGAGGAGCTTACAATTGCCTGGTTTGTTAATTATTCCTGGCTATAGTCAAAGAACAATGAGGAAACAATTGTATCTGTAGGGTTGGTCTGAGGAGAAATTTCCTTTTTTTTTTTAAGATTTATTTATTTATGCATACAAGAGCTGGGGTGTAGGCCAAAGGTGTGGGGGGTGTAAGAGGATTCACCAGAGACAGTGGGGAGCAGAAAGGCAGATCTACTGATAAACTTCTGAGGGGAGCAGTGGGTGAGACAGGAGAGGTCTGCTGTGCCACATGGATCAGCTCCCTGGCTGGCAATCGAACTCATGCTGCAGTGGCTGCCAATAGCCTCACAGTGCTGAGACTTAACCCTTAGCGCCATCAGGGAGGCCCCTGAGTTGACATTTCTTAAGAAAACAGTCTTCAGAGACATCTTCCCTAGGTTTGGGGTCAGGAGTGTCATCCACATTATTCAAATGGACATCAGAGAAGCATCAGGAATGACCTAGGCTTCTCCCCTCGTCTCAGCCTTTCTAGTCAGTCCATGTGTGTTTACAGGTGTATGTGCTCAGACATCTAGGCCTTTGTTCACGCTGCTCTCTCTGCCCTTGGCTCTTCTTTCCCCTGACTGACTCTTACTTATCAAGAGGACACCCCCTCCCAGGCCATGTTCTGGACTCTTACAGCAGGCCATGTGCTCCTTCAGTGTGCCCCCATTGTCGTCATAGGCAGTGTCATCCTCACCACAGTACCTGTTTGCCTGACTAAAGCAGACACATAAAACAAAAATGCCCATGTGGGGGGGCTTACTGTCACCTTGGTCCAAATTGAAAGACCAAGTCAAGGAAGTCAGCCAAAGGACAAAGGACATTCTTTGAACTTACTATAGGAGCCTCTCCTTGGAGATACAACAGGCAGTCCAGTCTTACTGTTTTCGTCATGTGTCAGAGGACAATAACAAGTGATTGGGGTGATTATCTGATAATTTCAATGTTTTGATATTTTTAGGTAGGAAAATGACCTAAGTGAAGGTAGATGGGGGCAGGCCCAGGGGGCTCTGTTAGGGGGTCAGGGGATACAGGAAAGCAGAGGTGATGGCCCCTGTTCTCTAACTCCATAAAGTCGGGCAGCAAACACAACACCTGCAATGCAGGTCAATAGGCAACAGTGGTGTGCACCCCCTGGGGCCTTGAGACAGTGCCCCTCCCCTGCTGATAAGCCAGCGCCACTGCACAGCCGCACTCTGCACAGAAGGCAGCTTACTCCGGTGGCTCAGGCTTTGGAATCAGTCTTCCCTTCTGACTCTTACTAGCTGTGATATTGGAGATACTGTTTAACCTCTCTGAAGCGATTCCATCATGTGTGCAAGGGAAATGAGAGTGCTTTCACATGCAATTGTTGTGAGGGTAAAATGAGCTAATAGCTCACATTAAGTACTCAGTACTCAGTCTTAACTGTCAAAAGCAGCACTTAGGGGTTCAGGAGAGAAATCACTGAGTGCTGAGTGTTCAGGAAAGGCTTCACAGAACATGAGAGACTTGAACTAGGCCTGGGGAAGATGGGTTTGGTATTCTACGAATGGTGAGCATAAGAAAGGTCAAGTAACGGTCTCGAACACTGGCCGAACTAGAATAATTCCTATGGTTTCTGGGCCCAGACCCTTGTTCAACTTACTTTGGTTTCTGTTCCTCCATCAAGCCTTCCACCTCAGGCAACACCCCCCCACCCCAGCCCCTGCTTCTAAGTCTGGTTAATTCCCCTCCTGCTTAAAGCCTCCATGATTTGCTACATGCCATGTGGCCCTCTAATTCCATCCCAAGGCTCCAGAGGTGCAGATCTGCAAACCAGCATGATTAGCCACCACTGCTGGCTTCCCATTCAGCATATAAATCTAGTGCCTGGGATTACCTCATGCCAGAAACCCGAAATCCAAGTCAGATGGTTAAGGCATTAATAGCAGTGAGTGTTGTAAAGACTCAACAATGTGAACCTTCCCAAAATGAACCATCCTGACCTCCCTTGCGCTGACAATGCGTGTGTGACATCATGTGTAAATGAGCCTTAAATTTGAACCAGGTGCCGAGAGCTGTCTGGCGTCTCCTGGCTGCTGTATTAACCACTAACATGCACAGGGGGATTCTGAGGCAGTAAAATGGAGCGAAACCGATGGCAGTGACCAGGGCCCGGCGCAGCAGCTGTGGCAGTGAACATTCAAATTACGCCCACCCTGTTGGGCTCAGGCTCCCAGGCCCTGTAAGCCATATTTCCGGAGGACTGGGGAACCCGGGGAATTGGCCGGCTTTACTGCTTGCGACAAAAGTTCCTCCACGCAAATCGAGTCACTGACTTGCTTCCCAGACCGGATTCTGAGCTCTGTTTTGATTTGCATCCATGAGGTGGGATGCTGAAGCTCAGCCTGAAGCAACAGTTGGTGACAGTCAAAGCTAATGCATGCAGGGACTGGCAGCCTGTGGTATATTTTTGGAGGGCACAATTTCCAATGAAGAGAGCCAGTTCCAAAGCCTCAGGTGCTATGATTTTTACCAGGCTGGGATCAACAGATAACAGTATGCCTTTGTCCATCTGGCATCACAAATTCCCTCTGCTGAGCCTTTCCCCACAGCAGGTCGACAGGCTCCAGGGAACGCTAAAGTTTGGGGAGAGGGAATTAGGTGGGTATGAGGGGTTCGTTGTCCCTACCACTGTTAGCCAAGGTCTGAGAGAGTAGATGAGGAAGGGTAAAAGTAAGGAAGAAACAGTTCTTAGAAATTAGGCCTGGATAAGAGTTTCTTTTTTTTAATCCTTCCTGTTCATGGTGCCCACTTCTAGATTGTTAACAGCAGAAGCACATGAATAGCCTGTATTTTGATCATCAGTTGCAGGCTCACAGGGACTAAAGATGTGATAGGAAGAGGCATATAAAGTGATGGTGCAATAAAACTATATATGCTGGTGAAAAGATGCTGGGGTAAAAAAAAAAAAAAAAAAAAAGAGAAAACTCACACTCCATAGATCCAAAAAGCTTCAGCTTCCAAAGAAATCCTTGTTGTTTGGGGCAAGTTCTTAAATCACCAATATTCACCAAGAATACTTTACTGTACTGTGAAGTTGGGTAGATGGGGGGAGAGGGGAGCATGGGAGGTAAGTCCTAGATGGAGGGTATCAAGGGCTGTTAGACATATCCTTCCAAAAGGCTATTTCAGCATGGTTAGATATATACATAGGGAAGAATTTATAAATTTTATAAAGAAATTGAAGGCAGTATCAAGTTGTTGAGGGTGGGTTTTCTAAATAACAAAGCAAACAGAATTACAAGAAGTCCTAATTGTTTAAGTCCTTCCAGATGAGCTGAGTGTGAAGTGAGGTTTTCTGGAAGAAGAGAACCTTTGGAGGGGGAGTGAGAACATAGCATGAATGGCTTGTGAGAAAGTATGGAAGTCAGATCTCCTGGGAGTTCTTAAAATGCCAGGTATTAATAGGATCTGGGGGCTTGAGGGGTTTCTCAAAATTCCAAAAACAGTTCCTTATGCTCCCTCCAGTTGAGACTTTGGAACAAACTGAGTGTAGGTTTTTAGATGACCAGCCTTTGCAGTCTGAAAGTGCTTCTTTTCATCAAGTTTTTGGAAGATGGTGATGGTGATAGTCAATGCAGAAAGGCAATAAATATCTCTATACCACCATCTTTGACCATGCCTTGCTCAAAGGGCTCCAACTAAGACACTAGTTTTAGTTTGATGTAAAGTCCGAACTCAGCCTGGCATCCAGCATCCTCTACAACCAGGATCCTACCTGCAGGTTTATTCTAAAACGGTCATTACATCTATACTCCTGGAAAATTTTTTACCTATAATTCCCAAAAAAATACCTTCTCAAAATATATACTCCCATGTATATTTCTTAGTATTTCCTCCCTCTCATTCTTATTTCTGCTTGATTATCCCTCAGTTTTATTTCATGTGCTATTTCTTCCACAAAATCTTCCTCATGCACCCAGAAGGCAGTGAAACTCAGCCCTGTGAACTTGTCCAGCAGAGCTCTTGTTAATGTTCATATTACTCATCAAGCTATGTCATTCTCTCAAGCACCCACTAGCAGGCACATGGCCAAGCCCTGTCCTTTAAGACACTACAGTTCTAGTTATTGTATACAGGTTACCTTTATTGGATTGTAAGTGCCAGGAGTGGTTTATCAACTAAAGAACAACTACTACGTATATGAACAATGCCATATACTCCTATGTGATAGGCAAAACATCCATCCCCAAGGAAGCTGGAAATGGAGTTTAAGAATTTTCTTCTCACCAGAATAAAGATCTACGACGCCCTGACTTACTAAAAGCAAGTTTCTTTTTGTGTTACTGAGGAAGTGGCAACACTCTGAAATGTTTAAGTTACTGAGTCTGGGAGTGATTAGACGGTTTGGGGGGTATTTGATTGAAAAGAAAAAATCTGGGAAAACCATTTTTACATTGACATTAAAATGCATGAATGCAACTCTATTCAGTTTGGCTAGCTAATAAGTTGAGAACTATTCTGGATGAGTGAAAACAAAGAATTTATTTGCATGCAAATGAATGACAAATCTTTAGACCAGGGAGTCTCCAACTATTTTGCTTCCCTGAGAGATGTAAATATTATCATGGTATAAACATTACTGATTGACTTTAGACATAACATTCAGATCTATCAAGTTTTATAATAGAACTGTTTTTTTTTTCTTTTGAAATCCTGAAATGTTGGCAAAAAATTTGTAAATTTGTAAACTGGAAATCAATTATTTAGGTACTTTTCTTTCTAGTTTAGAATCAGCAATTATTGAGGAGAAAACTAAGTCAATTTATTTTTGTAACCAAGATCACTTTTTACATATACTTCCTTCCAAATATAAGAAAAGTGAAGTAAAAGACATTAAAGATGCGGAAATTAGTTTCTAAATGTTACCCCATGAGGAAGTTTTCATTATTCCACAATGAGGAAAATAAAAACTAGAGAACAAATGTTACTCAAATCTAGATCTGTTGAATTTAATGAACTGCATTTTATGTTATGGCCATCCTTATTTTTTATACGAAAGGATGATGATGATGATGATGATAGTGGCAAGTTTTCCGTTTGTTTTTTTTACTGTTCTCATGTCAGTCAACCTACAAAATAAAAAGTTGACAATCATGACTATCCCCCAAATTTATTCTGGAGCTCTAAAGAGCCAAAAGAAACCCAGAGTCTGGGAAATACTAGAAAATTAGGGAAAACTAGAAAATTGTCTGAGCTATATTTGGGGTTTTTTAAATTGTATTTGTAGAAAACAGAAACAGATTTCTGACACTGTTTTTCAAGGGATCCAAGTTTTCTCAAAGTCTGACTGACAAATATTTGACCATATTCCTGCTCTACTTAAATGCCCATATATACCTTTCCTTTGCCCAGTAATTCCTCCAAAATACTTCACAAAAATGAAACAAGGATGCTGTCATCAATCAGAGGACAACACAAAGTATACACTTGGGTGCAATATTTTAAGATATAGACTTAGAAACAACTTTTTAAATGAATAAAGCAATCTTTAACACAGTCAGCATTGACTATGTACTGCTATGCGCATAGGTGGGAAAGACTCCAATAGACTCCAATGCATAACTACTAGCATGAGAGTTAAGCACACAGAGGCGTTAAAATCAAACTTAAGTTTACATTTTAAGTTTTACTAGTCAAAGGTGGAGTTGTCACACATCAGAACGTAACTTCATAACTTCTCTAAATCTATTTTCTAACCTCTTAAATGGGGAATATAAGTGTACCTACCTCACAATATATGAAATAACACAGTTGGCAGGGTTCCTGGTTCATACATAGATGGCTG
Source organism: Scalopus aquaticus (assembly GCA_004024925.1). NCBI lineage: Eukaryota > Metazoa > Chordata > Mammalia > Eulipotyphla > Talpidae > Scalopus > Scalopus aquaticus. The sequence continues at coordinate 23,130 of PVIJ01003084.1, read as the reverse complement.
ATACAAGGCAAGTTCTGGGAGCCCAGTCTCTGAACTACCAGAATTGAACCTGGAGCACCTAGGAAGGTGACTCCAAGGGGAAATATTAGGAAGCGTAGTGATTTTCCCAAGACCCACTTCTTTGAGGCTTAGTCTTTTGTCTTTTTCAAAGAAAGGCATTTCCTTACAAGTACAATTGATGAATGATCAATAATAAACCAGTAAGTCAACGAAATGACACTATTTGCCACTGAGATGTCAACTAAAGCCACCTGCACTTTGAGACGCTAAGTTGGTTCAGTCCTATCGTCCTATGAGGACTGTCTCACGAATCTTTTGATGTGCCCGCAGACACATTTGGCAGGGTTCCTCTGGCTATCTGTTTTGAGGTTCACTTTTTGAGAAGTTTCCGGAGCACTTGACTAGCACACATGCTAGTCTTGTTTTGCTCCAGGAAGGGTTTGCAACATACAATTCTGTTCACTGAGGTATTTGGGGGATTACTATACTTGACTTTTATCAGTTTCAGGAGATAGATGAAGGCCAATTAAAACTGAGTATCAAACATTTCTGTTCTTAAAATGCCTTCAGTCACTTCCCACCACCACCCTGCCGCAGACACCAGAGTCCCAACTGCCCTCTCACTCTGCTTCTCCCCATCTCCTAAATTCAGGTTGTGTATCACACACAATTCTTGAGCTATCTCCACTTCTTTTTCTCCTGCTAACCCATTCTCATAGAGGCTCACCTTGGTTTTTAATTGCGGTGAAATTCACATAAAATATAATTAACCATTTTAAAGTATATGATTTACAGGCATTTAGTACAATCACATTGTAAAACTGTAGTCTCACTTTTCATCCCCAAATAACTTATCAAGATAGTTTCTTAAAAAAACATTAAAAATATTTCCCTTATTAAGAGAAATTCTGATATCAGCTGTGTTCCCACTTAAACCCTGTTTTTCCATGGATATAAGTCTATTAGCATTTGAAGAAGTGACACCATCAAACAGCTTCTTAACCTTTTGGAGAAAGAGAAATAATTTGCAGGAGAAAAAGTTGTAAAACATTTAAAGTAGATTTGTTCTTAGAAAGTGATATTTACAAGAGTAAATTCCAGCTTTATCTTTCAATGGAATTTTAGCAACTTACCTACAAATCATTCAGCAAATATAAAAATTTACATGTAGGGAGCAAAGCAAATGTGAACAAATGTTAAGTTTCAGTGGTGGGTATACAGACATATTATTTCAACTTAGTGTATATGTGAAATTTTTCATAATCAAAAAAATTGAGAATCACTCAACTCTTTATTTAGATAATTTGCGTTTAAATATTCACTTTATATTTACTTTTTTACATAAATATATATTTTATATAATACATAGAATATACATATATTAAGATATAAATGTATTATGCATTATTTATATACTTATTAATATTTATTTTATATTTTATACCATAAAATAAAAGGTATAAAAACGTGTTATATACTAAGTCTTAGGGGATAAAGGGTACTGAGCATATGTTTGGTGTCAGCTACAACCTATTTTTTTTTTTAAAGAATTTTTATTTATTTATGTATACAAGCTGAGGTATAGGCCAGAGGCGCGGGGTGGCGAGAGGGTTCACCAGAGACAGAGCGGGGAGCAGAACAGTCAGATCAGAAATACACTGCTGAGGGGAGCAGCGGGCGAGCCAGGAGAGGTCTGCCGCACCATGTGGGATTCTCCCCGGCTGGGCGTTGAACTCGCATCGCCCGCAGCCAACAGCTCCACAGCGCAGCACTCAACCGCTGCGCCCCCGGGGAGGCCCTACAACCTATATTGAGTTACTGAACCTAACCAAGTCTGACAATAGAGCCAGGACTAGTTGATCTTTCTGAAACAATGATAATACAGAATCCTGGAAGAACAATAGCAATGGATAGCATCTCTCCTAATAAAACAACCACAGGTCACCTCCTCTCTGGAGAATAGGATACATACAGGTAAAGGAGACAGCTCTTTCATGGCATTCATCAGAGCCCTAAGAAAGATCACTAAATATACAACAAAGGAAGATATAACAAATATTTACTGAGTAACATTTAAGCAAACCTATGGTATGGGTGCTATGGGACATATGTATAGGACATAGTTCCTATCTGGGGGTTAACTACAATTGAGTCTGGGAGAGGCTCAAATGTGAAAGATTAAATAATGCAACAAAATTTAAAGAGCATTTACTGCATTGCTGATGGTAATGTAAGTTAGTAAAGCCTTTAATGGAAGACAATTTAGTGATATCTATCAAAATTAGGAATGCACATACCATCTGATTCAGAATTCTGGATATATGGGGAGGAATTTATCTTGTAGATATTCATAGGTGTGCTAAATTATATCTCTACTTCCTGTCTGTAAAGAAGTAGGTAGAGATATAAACAGATACAAATATAGATAGATAGATATCACTTACTAGGGAAAAGAAAATCAAATCCATAATGAGATATCACCTCATACCTACTAGGATGGTATTATCAAAACGAACAAATAATCAGAAAACAACAAATGCTGGTAAGGTGGAGAAATTCACCCTTGTGCTTTGTTGTTGGGAATGTAAAATGGCGAGGCCATTAAGGAAAACATCACGGAGGTTCCTCAAAAAATTAAAAATAGAATACCACGATTCAGCAATCTCACTTCTGCATATTTACTCACAAGAGTAAATACTACCATGTTCTATTGTCCACAAACAGCCAAGAGGTAGAAACCAAAGTAGCCAAGAGGTGTCCATTGAAAGATGAATGGACAAAGAATTGTAGTACACCATTTCACACAATATACACCAAAAAATAAATTTAAAATGAATTTATGACTTGGATGTGACACCTGAAATTATAAAATATGTGGAAAAAAACACTGGCTGAACACTGCAACACTGGTTCCAGTGAAGTCTTTGGGGACTGAATATAATGGCACAGGAAACAAAAGCAAAAACAAACAATGGAACCGCATCAAATTAAAAAGCTTCTGCACAGAAAAAGAAACTACCAGTAAAACAAGAAGACGTCTGACTGAGAGGATTTCTCCGATTTGCAGAAAATATTGGCACATCATATATCCAACAAGGGGTTAATACCCAAGATCTACAAAGAACTCACACAACTCAATGACAACAAAAACCCAAATATCCCAATCAAAAAATGGACAGAAGAGCTTAATAGACACTTCTCCAAAGAAGACATACGGATGACCAACAGGCACAAGAAATGCTCATCATCACTTATCAACAGAGAACTGCAAATCAAAACCACAATGAGATATCACCTCACACTTGTGAAAATGGCCGATATCAAAAGGACAAAAAAAAAATGTCAGAGGGTGTGGATCTTCATACACTGTTGGTGGGAATATAATTTGGTTCAACCTCATTGGAAAACAGTATGGAGATTTCTCAAAATATTAAAAATACATATGCTGGGGCCTCCCTGGTGGTGCAACAGGTTAAGCACAGCACTATGAAGCTATCCAGAGCCACACAGCACAAGTTCGATCCCTGGCCAGGGAGCTTCCCACATGGCGCAGCAGACCTCTCCTGTCTCGCCCGCTTGCTCCCCTTGGCAGTGTATTTTGGTCCATCTGCCTGTTCTGCTCCCCACTCTGTCTCTGGTGAAGCTGCTCACCACCCCGCACCTCTGGCCTACTCCCCAGCTTGTATGCATAAATAAATAAATCTTAAAAAAAAAATACATACGCTATTTGATCCAGCATTCCACTCATAGGTATTTACCTGAAGAATATAAAAGCATTAATTTGAAAAGATACAGGCACTCCTAGGTTCACTGCAGCACTACTTACAATAGTTAAGATATGGAAACAACCTAAGTGTTGTATCGATATGATTCTTATTAAGATAATAGATATGAGGTGAATGGATAAAGAAGATAGGGCATGTATACACAATGGAATATTACTCAACTTAAAGAAAGATGAAATCTTGCCATTTGAGGCATCATGGGTAGAAATGGAGTGGGATTATGCTAAGAGATTAAGTAAGGAGAAAGGCAAATACCAGATGATTTCACTCATCTGTGGCATATAAGGAAATGAAGCAAAGGAATAGGAAAAACTAAACCAAAACAAACCCTTAGAATTCAGCTGCAGGGCCTCCCTGGTGGCGCAGCGGTTAAGCGCTGCACTGTGGAGCTGTCAGCAGTGGCAACGCAAGTTCAAAGGCCGGCTGGGGAGATTCCCACATGGCGCAGCAGACCTCTCCTGCCTCGCCCGCTGCTCCCCTCAGCAGTGTATTTCCATCTATCTGCCTGTTCTGCTCCCCGTCTGTCTCTGGTGAACCTTCTTACCGCCCCACGCCTCTCGCCTGTACCCCAGCTTGTATGCATAAATAAATAATTAAAAAAAAAAAGTTCAGTTGCAGAACTGAAGTGACCAGGGAGGGGGAGGACAAAGGATGGAAGTGGTCCAGGGGACTGCAGTGGAGGATCACAAGTATTTTGGTGTTGGGTGTGGCGTAGCAGCACTCATTTGAAGAGTATGAAGCTGTATCCTAAAACACAGTGCTATAAACCACCACTGCCTCAAAAAAAGAAAAAGGAATTGCAGTACAAACACACTGTGAAGTAGTATTCTGCCTTTATAAAGAAGAAAATCCTGCCATATAGGCCACAACATAGAGGAAATGCAGACATTATGCTAAGTGAAACAAGTTAATCATAAAGGACAAATACTGCTTGACTCCGTGGTAAGAAGTAGCTAGAGGAGTCAAAACCCTAGGAGCAGAAAGTAAAGTGGTGGTTTATCAGGGATTGTTTGAAGGGGAAAATGGGGAGATTTTGTTCAATGGACGAACAGATGAAAAAGTTCTGAGATCTGCTGAGCAATACCATATGTGTAATTAACAATAGTATTATATACAGAAAGTCTGAGAGAGCAGATTCACTGTTAGGTGCAGAGGGCTGCATGCAGCCTGCTAACATTCATGTATGGGTATATGCACATGCTCTATATAAATATATGTTTAGCTGAGTTTAGAATATAGGTGGAGGAATAGAGAGACAGTTGTAAGAAGGGTCGTTTCCATGGAGGGAAACTGGGTCCTTCCGTCAGAAGCGAGAGGGAAACAATTTTGTAAATTTTGAATTTGTACAATATGCATATTCCCTATTCAAAAATGAGACACAAAGGTAATTTATTAAAAATTTTAAACTAGTTACAGGTATTAATGATATATGCCAAAAGAATCATATCGATAACAGAGGTAGCTAGGAATAGAGAACAAAGTACTTACAAGATAGGCTCTGAGCTAGGTCTCAAAGATGAGAAAGTATCTGAATAGATAGAGAAGAGCAATAAGGACATTCTGATGTATACAAGGAAGTCAGAATGGGGAGAGGATGATAGAGGCAAAAAATGAAGCAGGAGGGTAATGAAAGGCAAATCAAGGCCAGATAGTAAAAAGGTTTTGTAGAATACTGTTTGTTGCAGAATGTAGGTAAGAAAGAATGAGACAGGGGAATGTAGAATCAATATGGGGGTGGGGGCAGAGAGAGCCACTGAGGGTTCTTGAGCAGGAGAATCATACTATGAAAGCAAGAATCCAAGGAGATCAGTGCATAGCAACAAATAAAATGGAGTAGAAGGCAGGCATCTGTCAGTAGACAGGAGCAATAGCCCAACAATTCCAGAATCATTTGGAAGCTTTAAAAATACATGTTAATGCCTTGGTTTTACCCCTAAGATATTCTGAATTTAGTGGCTTTGAAGTGGAGCCTAGTTCTTGAAAGCTTCTCAGGTGATTCCATAGAGTGGGTTGGGTTGAGAATCACTCCACTAACCCAGGCTCTAGAGATGAGACTAAGAATCAAGTGCTAGCAGGAGGTTGGGGACATGATAAAGGCAAATCTAGGAGATATGTGAAAGGAAGAACTGATAGAGTGATATACTGGAGGATCTGGTGATAAACAAGACAGATAAACCCCAGTTCTTGTGAAATATGCTTTCTAGTGCACACAGACAATAAACAAATACTAAGATTTCTGGTAGTGACCTGTCTCACAGGGTCAAGTTTTATAAGGCATGACTGCATTTGGGGGACCTCTTGTTTACGTAATGTCGGGGAAGACCTCTCTGACTGATAACTGAGTTGAGGCTTGGGGATGAGGAACCAGGCTGGCAAGAGTTTTTGAAGAGACTGTGCTAACAAGGGGAAACAGTGAGCACTTGGGAAGAAGTTTGGTGTGTTCTAAGGACAGAAAGGCCTATGTGGCTGGAGAAGTATGAAAGAGACAAGAGACAGCCTAGAGAGATAAGTATGTCCAGACAAAATAAGGCCCTGTAGGCCATGACACAGATTTTGTTCCCAGTGAGATGAGAAGCCCTTGGAGGAAATTAAGCAGGATAGTGACATGATCTGATTTACATTTTCAAACAATTACTTTGGCGGCAGTGTGAAATGGGTTGCAGGTGGCAGGAATGGAAGCAAGAAAACCGTTTGTGAGGTTAGATGAAAACAATAGGGCTGCTGACATGGGAAAACCATGGAGGGGAATAGATTTGAAATGTTGATTTCAAGGTAATGGTGCAACAGACAAGCAGACATGTCCCAGAGCTACTAAAAATATGGAAAATACCTAAGAACTAGAGGCATACTCACTGATTTGGGAGACATTTCCAGGGGGAGTTGAGGAAATGCAGGTTAGATGATATTACGGAAGTATTATTAACTTCACCAAAGAGAAGATGAATAATAACTTGGCAGAAATACTTAAAGTGGAGGGCAGCAGACCCCATAGTTTTACCTCACTTAACATTTTTATCCAAGTGTGTGACAAAGAAATCTACAGGACAATGAAGGATGTAAAAAAACAGGACACAATGACTAATATATTAGAATGAAAACTTTAAAAGATTTCAACTGCTGGAAAGATGAGCTGAAGCTAACAAGATGAAATCTGACATACATAGTAAAATAATAGATCTGTGTATATGCATCCATAAACACATACACATATGAATATGAATTCATTCATGTTTAAAAAAAATTGGAAGCATGAATACAAGTCCTAGAAATCTGGCTGTTCAACCAAAAAAGACCTGGAGCTTTTATTGACCACATACTTTATAAGCCTAAAGTATAATGCCACTGAGAAAAAAGTGATGTAAAATCAAGAACATGCTGACAGCATTTATTACAAAACCACAAAGATTTTTTCCTGGGGAAGAATATATTAATAGTGAAAATAAACCCCATCAATCAGGGAACTTCTAGAATGCTGTTTTCTGAGCAGACTGCTGATTAGGTAGCTGAAGCAGAGAAAGGAAAAGAGATACATGGTTTGGAAACCATGATTTTAAGAATAGCTAAGTAATAAAACTGTATGTACAAGCAATTCAGTGCTTAACAACTTACCCAAGCTTTTCCAAAATACCATGTAACCTAACTCAAAGAAACAAGGTATATTTTCCTCTTGGTTATAAGGAAACTCAATCATCAAACACTGAAGATCTTCAGAGAATTCAGTGAACATGCCCCAAATTAGAAAGAGGTTGAGCTGGGAAATGAAAGCAGGTAAATTTGACTTCAAAATCTTCTGTTTGTGTGTGTGTATACATATAGATGCGTGCTTAGAGGTATACCTAATTTTTCCATTAAGTTAATCATTTTCACTCATCAATTCTATCTGAAAAGGTTCAGTAAGAAAAGTCAAAGTTGTATTTGAGGCTTTTTTAGGTGAGAACTGTGCCTTATTTAATCTCACATCGCTGGGAGTAGCATGACTTCTAGTGTGTAACATGATCAGTACATTTTTTCGCAATGAATTAGTCAGCCCCTTTGCTTCTGTTGTGCATCCTTTCACTGATAAAAGAGAAATACATCCAAACAAGTGAGAAACATTTCTCTGCAAATCTAATTTTTTATACAGCATTCCACATTACAAAGCCTTTCAATCCATCTTTTTTGCCCTGGCAACTAATTTCCCTTCCCACCCATTTATTTGTCCCACAGGTGAATAAACCTCTCACTCCCACCTGTCCACCTGGCTATCAGCCAAGGTGAGACTTCCTCCTCTAATTGCTCACCTTGATTGACAGACTGGTAAACAAGGACAGAAGATCAGATATAGTAAAAACATACATCAGATTATTTAGAAAAGGTGAGAAAATGAATTCTGATTGCAATGAGGAAACCACATCCACAATACTTTTACTCATCTTTACCAAAATGTTGTTTCCCTACTCCATCATGGAAAGACTGCAGATTTATAGGGGACAATACATAATTTGCATGCTTAAATTAGAAAAGTAAATTTCATGGTATTATGGAAAGTTCTGAGATGTTCTAAAGCCAAAAACTGTGATCCCTAAAATCTTTTCAAGAAGCAGAGTGTATTTCCAACAGGGCTAATTCTCACGCAGCCACAGATTACTACCAATATGCCAAGAAGAAAAACAGGTTAAAATTGAGTCTTCTTGTCTCCAGCATCTACTTTTCATGTGTATATACTGTCCTGGCAATGTTAGGCAATACTCTCCACACCCAGCTACCCACAGATTATCTCGTAACCTGATCCAGCAAACACACAGGACAGAGAACAGAAAAGAGAAAACTCTGATTTTCAAAAACAAGATCTTCCCAATGCTTTAACATCTCATTCAATGCTCACCAACTAATTTGTGCTCACATAACCTTACCCATGGTCTCTAAAATGAATCCTTTAAGGGTCCTATGACTGTAGCATTAGCGACCCCCCACCCCCACCCCATGGGGAGAACACAATTTTCAAAGACAAAGTAATACTGGTGCAAAGAACACACTGAGAAAGAAATAAATGTTTCCCAAGCGATCTCTGCTCACTTCACACCTCCCTGCTTCCCTGAAATAAGGCAGAAGAAAAAAGTTCTTAAAGGTGAATGTTTATATGTAGGGTAATGAAGAATATGAGATTTCTGCAAAGATAAAAATGATTTTGGGGGCATCTGAAGGCCAATGATTAGCTCATAACTCATTAAAGGCATATGTAAAGTTACCTGAAATGGTTAGTTTTGTTCTCTTTTTCCATCAGTGAACTTACCAGGATACTAAACTTAAAATTTAAAGATGCCACAGTAAGAAGAAAGAGACAAAAGGAACAAACAAAGCCAGAGAGGGTGGGCTGGCTTGATGATGTGCTACCCATCAAATGCCAGACAGGAACTGCCAGAGAGTAGAGAATCTAGGGTACTTGCAAGACTTCGGTTCTATACGTAGGTTGTACTAAATTTTGGATTTTCCTTTTAGGTGGAAAAGGGGGAAAAAAGAAAGATTTCCAGACCTTGGGTGTTTAAAGGGCCTTCACACAGTAAATCAACCTATTGCTGTCTTGTTTTCTCCGCAGCCAGACTGAAATAATACAGCACCAGCAGAGGTGTGAATTACCCCCATTCATCTTAATGGAGTGTTAACTTCAAAGGCTTGTTTTAACTATTTAAATGCTAAGCTCATGAGTAAACATTACGTTAAAAAAAAGTACAATTTAAACATTCACCCTCAACATACGAAAGTAATTTATATTCTCAGCACTTCGTCTTTTAATTTAGCAAACAAGCCTCCAAGTGTTAGAAAAGTGTACATTTTGTGCTTTATTTAGTTTTATTTAAAATAGTTATTACCTAATAAATTATGAACATTAAGCCCATTATAAGAAGGCTTAAATTTCCCAAGAAAAATGCTGAGGAGTACTTGCACATGATTTTTTTTTTTTTTATAATCCTGGTAAAAAGGACACCGCTTTTAGCAGCCATCTTATTAGCTTCTTCCAAACTCACAGAAAGTTGTGACTCTAAACAGGCAACTATATGAGGCAGGATATTAAAGTAAAATAGAAATAAACACCTTCACAAATGATTCCTCTTGATGTTCACTAAGTTTTGTACAGATTGTTGAATAGGTTACTTGTCCCTTTTCCAAACCTTTTATGAACCTATCCTGTGAGCAGGTGACAAATGTATTAATTGATGCCCAGCTGTCAGCATACTTAACATCTGCCCCAGGGGCATCCTTGCATCTGTTGCACTTATGGTTATTTTGGTATTCCTGGAGTTAGATTCATTTAAGCAGCTGAACACCTATTTGTACTTCGATCTATGATTTCATAAACAGAAAAGGAGAGTACAAGAATTAGTTTATCAGACTGATGGGTTCTGGCTGATCTGAAGTCATATGCGAGCCATGCCTGGCTGTGCCCCTGGGACTGTGCTAAGTGCCCGGATTCAGGAAGGCATTAATAGAGTACAACTCGCGTACAGCTATGAGAAGCACTAAAATCAGTGCACACTGGGCCAGTTCGCCTCTAAGCAAAGGCTAAAGAAAGATTTTAAATATATCAATTGAGAAAGATGCAAAATGAAGAAATTCAACATGTTTCCATGCCTCTGATTGAAAGAAAATTCATTTTACTGGTTCAGATGAAGGGATGAAAGAATAAGGATAAATAACGAATCTATTAAGAAAGCCTGTTTGGGTCTACACCTAACTTATACAAGGTCATTTAATCCTCTCAACACAACCCTGTATAATTGGTATTAATTCCATTTAATACCTATGTGAAAGTGAAGGCTGAGAGGTTAAGTAGTTTGCCTAAATTCACTGAGATTTGAATCTAAGTCTTTCTAACCCCAAGCTGGAACTTTTTTCCATTATACCATGCTGATCTCAAGTTGCTAAATTATCTTTACTCAAAAGAAAAGCTCAGTGGTTGATTTTTCAGCCCATTTCCCAAGTGAGAAGCAAGGGGGCACCTAAAAGGTTTGCATTTCCATATATGCAAAGTAACACTTTGCATGCAGTTCCCTGCTTTACATGTGCACCAGGGTAGGGTTACATTTTTACTGATACACCCTGGCTTTGGTAGGCTATTAATAAGATGCCCTGAGCATAGAATCCTTAAGAGGAGGCGAGCCCTAGTTTCAGATTTCCAAACAGAAATAAGCTACAATCAATGGAAAGACTGGAATGATTTATAACCTCCAAACAAAATATGATATAAATTATCAATATTTGTCTCTGCTTGCCAAGTAGAAAAGCACATGTTTTAGTGACAAGCTGTAAAAGTTCAGAGAACTTTCAAATCCACAGCCAATCATAATAGCTCTATCTCATAATGAACAACAGAGGAAAATTACAAAAGTTCTTTAGAAGGGATTTAGAGGCAGGGCCAAATACCAAGTGGAATAATCCCACAGTTTTGTTATTAGTGATTAATGTTGACAACATTAACCCACAAGATTCAATTTTGTATATAAACTTTAATACACTGTTTTCTTAAAAAACAAACAAAAGATTGAGTCAATATATTTAATAACTTGAAAAACTTTGGCTCTGCCAAAGATACTTTTAAGCGAGTGAGAAGACAAGCCACAGAGTGAGAGAAGATCTTTGCAAAACACATATCTGATAAAGCACTAGTATCCAAAATATAGAAAGAATTCTTAAAACTCAGCAATGAGAAAACTACTTAATTAAAAAAAACAGGCAAAAGATCTGAACCTCACCAAGAAAACAAACAGAAGGTAAACAAACATATGAAAAGATGCTCAAAACCATATGCCATGAGGGAAATTTAAATTGAAACAATAATGAAGTACACCTTTATTGGAATGGAGAAAATCCAAAACACTGACAACACCAAATGCTGATGAGGATGTGGAACAACAGGAACTCTTATTCATTGTTGGCAGGAATGCAAAATGTTACAGCCACTTTTGAAGGCAGTTTGGCAGTTTCTTATAAAACTAAACATATTCTTACCATACGGTGCAGCAACTGTGTTCTTTGGTATTGACCCCATTAAGCTTAAAACTTCATGCAAATGTAATTTGCTTTATAATTTATTTTTATGTTGGTTTATGATTTTATTTATAACTGCCAAAATTTACATGAATGGATAAACTGTAGTACATCCATACAATGGAATTCAATGATAAACAAAAATGAATCACAAGTTATGAAAAGACATGGCAGAACTTTAACTGCATATTGCTAAAGAAAGAGGCCAGTCTGAAAGTTGAGATGACGAGTCCAACTATATGACATTCTGGAACAGGCTCATAGGGAAAGCGTCATAGTTTTTGTGAAGAGAGTAAAAAGATCAGTGGTTGTCAATGCCTGCATTGTCTATGAGGGCTTTCTGCATTTCTGTTAAATCTCTCTGTAAACATTAAAACTACCCTAAAAAAATAAAGCCTATTAATTAAAAAAAAAAACCCAACAATGAAAAGATTGACCTACTATATTTGAATACAATGAGTTTGTTTCTTATTTTGGTTAAAGCTGCTGTATGTCCATTTCCCTTACCTACTCCCATTCTGTTCCACTTTTCTGTTAATAATGTTTACAAGACTGTTAACCATACAAAGAACATTGATCTCATGTACCTCCCAGATTTATTCCTTTCTGCGATGAAAATTAGTCTTCATAATAGGTGGGAAAATATATCTTCACTTTTTAATCCAATCAAAAATGATGAGTGCTAAACTAAAAGTTCCAACCAAAATTCCAAAGATGAGCAAAACACAAGCCTGTCAAAATAAGGAAAAACATAAAGAGCAATTAAAATTCTTTTTTAAACCTCAACCTTCTCTAACAAAGTACACTGTAATCCAAAATACTTTAATTTCCTTGATGTAGATAAAACATCTAATTACAAAATAAATTGTTTCTTAAGATTTCTTAAAAGAAAAAACAAAATCTAACCTACCCCAAACTTTTTCCATGACAAAAAGTCCTCTCTGCTAAGTTTAAGATAAAATAGTCCAGGGAATACAAAAATCAAACATGTTGATGTGCTGGAACCTTTAAGGAGGAGGGAAAAAAAGAGAAAACGCTATCAGATTCAGACATGAGACTGGACAACAATTTCATCCATTTTATTATAAGGACCTTCTGAAATAGAAAACTTACCTACTACACCAAATACATTCCTAATGTCAGGAACATAAATAGCAAGCAAAACAACGATAATGTTGAGTGCTAGAGTGACCAAAGTATGGCGAATCCATGAGAATGGAAAATTGGAGAAAAACATCATCATTAAAGCTTTCCTTGCCTGTATAACAGAAAAAGAAATAGCTTTAATCAAGGAGGAACTGTTAAAGTCAAAATACTTGCAGAGTACTGTAGAGAAACACATGTGCTGTTAGTAGCCATTATATTCTTGCCCTCTAAACTATTGAGATTCCAAAAATGTAGCATAAACTTTTATCATATTTATTACAAATAGAAAAGAAATGTATCTTTCTGTGTGTGCTTCATAAAATGTATTTTACTTTAGGGCCTCCCTGGTAGCGCAACAGTTAAGCACTGCGCTGTGGAGCTGTCCTCAGCAGCAGCGGCGACCAGAGTTCGATGCCCAGTTGGGGAGATTCCCACACTGCGTGGCAGACCTCTCCTGTTGCTCTGCTCAACAGAATATTTCCATCTATCTGCCTGTTCTGCTCCCCACTCTGTCTCTGGTGAACCTTCTCGCTGCCCCACACCTCTGGTCTGTACCCCAGCTTGTATGCATAAATAAATCTTTTTTAAAAAATGTATTTTGCTTTAATTCCAGAAAAAAATTTTCACATGCAATTTGTTTTGGTTGTACAATTTTCAGAATTATCATCAATAACACTTGGTGATGAAATCTCAGAGAATCATTTTCATTAAATTCAACAGATAGAACAAAAATGTTTAATAGAAAAATAAAACATGCTGTGTAAAGAAATACCATTTACTATTTTATTTTATATTATCTACTTCACAGCATGTAAATATGAAAACTAGTTCATGACACTTCACTGCTAACATGGGCATCAGACAGGCACATCCCATAAACATTTATTGAGTCCCCACTGCACTCCTGGGACTGCAGTCCACACAGGGAAGAGGTAAAAAATCTTGAAGGCCTAATTCTCTTATTTTTTTATTTTTAATTGAGTGCATCCACCACCAACTCACCCATATTCCACCACTATAGACCGTGTGCTTTCCACCCTCTTTGTTCTTCCCCTCTCCCACCCCTTACCCCTTGGCATTTCAGTTCTGTAGTCAGCTATCAATGGTTAGTTTTTCAGCTTGTCTTTGTCTGACTATTAATTTAGTTACTTTATAATCCACATATTAATGACACTATTTGTTATTTATCTTTCTCTGAAGACCCAATTCTTTATTAACTCACTGGTTAGGGATTCAAGACATCCACGAAGAAGCATTTATACCCAAAGCCTTTGTTGACAATTTCTCAAAAGTTCTTAAGATTATTATAAACAGCAACTACATGCAGAATGAAAATCTGTTCTGCCCCTTAAATTATAATTCCAGAGCAAATAAAGTATTTTGACTGAGTTTAAAAACTAGAATGTCTATGTGAAAACAAGTCTACAACACACCAGAAGGAGCTTATTTTTGCTGACCTGACTTTTTCCTCTTCATGCACATTCTTTTGAAAACAGAATACAGAATTAAAGGGGGAAAAAACCCCAAAACTTAAGAACTATAGTCTCTAAATTGGAAACAATGCTGTGGGAGAGCATAAATCTAAACTAAATCTCAAAAAGCACAAATTAGCTTAGTGGTTCCCTGTTATTTTTGTGCTTTCATGGGGCCATATGCAAGTATGAGCTCTTTGATCAATTACTTGACAAATGAATAAGATATACAAGACTAGATGTGTTTCAAACATTCTAGTCTGCAAAGAATTAGTGTTGCCATATTAGGGAGCCACTACACTGAGCAACAAAACCTTTAAGAGTACTTACAGGGAAGTGGATTAGAGGGACTGTCAGAAGCACAGCAAATAGTATGCATAGCTTCACAGTCATGACAACAAAATCATGTGGCAAGTATTTACTATAATCTTGTAGTAATTCTGACGCCACTTTGTCTGTAAAAAAACATAATAATAATAAGGATCACATTATAAACTACTAAGATGTCAATAACAGCAAAATTATTTTCCTTTGCACAAATGGATCTTAACAGATTTTAATTTTCTGTACCAAATCTATCTCTGTCCTTTTTTCCTATCTATGAAACACAGAGACATTAGTTAGTATCTTCTAGAAAGCTACAATCTTTTCTTTGAATGAACTATACCAGCACTGGACAATGAATAAAACTTCTCGTTATCACTTTTCCATAATCTGAAGGTTCTGAGCAACATTTATGTTGTTTTGTAAAGTACCTTCTCACATACTACTGAATTTGGTCCTCATGATAACAAGACAGGCAGCAAGACTAAAAAAAAACATTAACTCACTTGCCTAAGATCACACAACACAAAGGGGCAGAGCTGGTACAGACACACACCCACTTTTTTTTGGTACCAACCAATACTTTTCCTCAATACCACAATGTTTTTAGAATTTCATATAGTTTTCTGTATGTTACCTGCTGCAACATTTCATCTGTAGATTCATCTATCACAAAAAGAGAATGCTGCCTTAGTGAAATGGCTTACTTGGCAAATCAGTGTGACAGTCAGTGACAGAATCTATACATGCCCCATGGTGTTCTTCCATTCTCACGTCACCTCCACCCCACAGCAGATGAGTGAGAGCTCTCGAGAACACTCCATATCACTGCCTCATAGCGGAAGATCAGAATGGTGATTCTTTTTTTTTTTAATGTAAGAGTATACATTATAGAAAGATGCTTTGGATAAAAAAATTAACATCTCTGTTTTCAAGGATATTAAAATTTAAAGGGGAGGTAAGCTGGATATATACACATCAGTGGTAGAGGTCTAAACAAAGATGAGTAAGAAGGAAACCCAGAGGCTGGGGAAGAGACAGCATGATATAATGAGGAGCAGTTTGGTAGAGGTGCTTGATCTCCAGGACCACACAGACTACTGTTCAAACCCCACTACCTACAGGCAGCTTAACTCCTCTTGATTCTCTCTGCTCTTGTACCTGTAAAATGGAGATAATAATATATTGACCTGTAGAATTACTAAGAGCATTAAAGGAGTTGGCATTGCATGTGTGCTGGATGCATGTGTGCTGCATTCAAAGATGTGTGAAAGAGATCCTTTCTTGGACCAAGGATCAGAACACGTAGAAGCTATGGCATAGAAAAGGGAATAGGCATCTAAGAAAAAGAGCAGTGCAGTCAGACCACAGTGACTGAAACACAGTGTGCTATCAAGCCAAGACAGCAGTGGGTGACATGCTAGAAGTATATTCAGTAGCAGTTCTTTGTTGGGTGTAGACTCAACCTGGTAGGCCACAAAGTTGCAATGACTTTTAAAGAATAGTATATTATGGTCTGAACTGAGCAGGAGGAAATACTGGCAGAATAAGAAACCCAAAACATGGATTATAGTTAGAAGATTATTGTCATGACCACTGAGGGTTAATGTGAATCTGAACTACACTCATGATGATGGAAATGAGAGAGAAACGAATTGTCTGAAGTATCAAAGACATACTTCACACGAGTACAAGACTAAGTACAAGATTAAGAAGAGCCAAGAAATCTGGATTCTATTTCCAAATCTGAGATACTTGTGAGTCTTTGGAGAAATAGGGCAAACTATTTTATTTCCATTTTCTGAATCATAAAATTGAGCTATTAACACTTATTGCTTAACAACCGTGTAGACTTTTAAAATGGCCTGGATATTATGCAACGTTTGGGTACTGACCTTGCTCACCAGAGAACACTTTCTTTTACCATATAATGCTTTAACCTTTACAATCAGAGTCAATATTATTAATCTAGACACATACTTACAGGTCCCTATAATCTGACAAAATTTAGATATTAACTAAGCCTTGGGAACACTGGACAAAAGTATCCCAAGCAATTCCAGAAGCTTGAATAAGTATTACAAATTCAAAATACATGTTACATATGTTCATATTCTATTTTTCCCTTTTCCAGAATGAAAACTTTTCTTCTGAACCAGTTAAATCCATGTTCTTTCTCTTAGTTGAGCCTTAGCATACGGTAAGAGATGAAATACAACATACATTCACACATGGTAAGAGTACAACACACTTCTCCGGATTCAGACAAATGTCTACAAATCATAGTAAGGACCTGATGGTGATCTCTGCAAGATTTATGTCATTGAAATCAGGAGGTTGTCTGTCCTGTTTAATTCATATTTGCAAATAAAGCATAAAGTTTATAAAAATTACCAGAGCATATCGGAAAGATCACTGGATTAATCAGGAGACCTGTCACTAACTGTGTGACTGGCTGTTTCACCTTTCTGAGCTTTCATTGCTCATCTACAAGTTAAGTTAAAGGTCTTGACACAAGCCCTTTTGATAAGGTCTTAGATCCCATTAGCAATTTCTTTTCATAAGACTTAGAGCGACTATTGAGGCAATAGAAATACATCATAAAAGGTTTACCATGGCTATGATTAACAACCCAAAACACCGCTGTGAATGGCAAATCAACATCTAAATCTTCTGTATTTGAAGAAGGAATTACTTTCATATCTACGTATCTATTTATGTATCTATCTATCTGTCAGTCTCTATCACCTGCCTACCTCTCTACTATGCGGTTTTTCTTAGATGTTTATTTCTCCTTTATAAAAATTTGGACAAACCTGAAAAGTTAGCTTTGGTGGGAAGGATTAATTTAGACACAATAACTTTATTTGAAAATCAAATGGAAACAACCTAAATGCCCAGAACATAGGATTATATAATAAGATGCACAATATATATACAATGGAATACTACTCAGTGATCAAAAAAGATAAACTCATGCCATTTGTAGCAACATGGATGGAACTGGAAGGGATTATTCTAAGCAAAGTGATCCAGAGGGAGAAAGATAAATACTGGATAGTTTCACTTATATGTGGAATCTAGAGAACCAAACAAAGGATCAGACAAAGACATACTCAGATTGACACTTGAAAGCTGACCATAGATCTCAGACCTCCAGAAGAGGATGGGGGATGGCAAGGAAGGGAGAGGGGACAGGGGAAGAATAGAAAACAAAGAGGGGAAGAAAGCACAATGGATTATGGTGGAGGACTATGAGTGCTTTGGTGATGGGAAAACTATGGTGGCCACGCCTGAGAGAAATTCTATATTGTGAATAAACAAGGATGTTTAAAAATAAATAAATAAATAAATAAAACCCAGTAGATACCAAAAAAAAAAAAAAAGAAAGAAAAATCAGTGCAGGAAACATTTCATTTACATGATAAAAATGTTTAATCTCTGTGTTCAATAAGAGGTAGGTAGGTATATCATGGATAGATAGATGGATAAAGAGATAGATGGATGACAAATATACAGGTATGTTTGAAACTTAAGAAAGTCTGATTTTTCAAAAAATTCACTTTGACAAAATCTTGGAATGAGGTAAATATAAGTTATGTGGCATAATCCTGAGGAGGAAGCAGAGTAATAAAGGTACTGATTTTGGGAGACAGATAAAATTAGATTCAAATTTGAACTCATTATTCGTTAACAAATAATGAATATATGTTTATAATATATATTAATATAACTTCATATATGTTGAGTTATTTGGCCCGATACACACCTTGCAGAGTTGTTGTAAGAATCAAGTTAGGAAATGTATGTAAAATATTTGGCACCTATATAATAAATGTTAGCTCAATAAACATATTAGCATCCACGCAATCTCTATGATCTCTACTTCCCTTTCAATCTAATCTTTTCTATAATTTAATATTGGTGAAGCACTTCATATTAATTCATGTAACTGAAGCACCTCATATTAATTCATGTAACTATCTCTCAGCTATCCTGAAGACTGGTATGTCATTTGAGATTTCTTAATGATAAGGAGGAGTAGGAGGCCTTTGTGGTGGTGTGTTTTTGGTTTCTCTTTTATGGACTTATTCTCAATGTTGAAGATCTCTAATTATAACAGCATTTCTGTCAGGTGACAATTTTAATTTAGAGAGAAACACAGCTTAGTCCCAACAGTAAATAGTATCTTATTCATATAGGAGAGTCTTATTAAGCTCAAGTCTATACCAAAACTAACAAACCTAAAAACTAAAACTAGAGTTTACATATTTCAGGAACTTTTTTTCATTAGTGGTTATCAAAAAAGTTTAACAATTTGTTTTAATTTTCTTCAATGTATGTCCAACAAAGTACCATACTCATGTTGGAAATAATGTTTTCCCTGATGATGTATACAAAACTCTACCACTCTTATCATATATCAATATAAAAACACAAGAACATAATTAGATTAATGGATGACCTTTAAACTGTTGAAATAACATATAGATAGCAAGAAAAGGACTGTATGGAATTACAATTTTCTTACACTGAAAACTCCAAGGAAATAATCACAGCAATATAAAAAAGTTACCATATCTGAAGTAAATCTCACAAAAGCAGAAAGATAAGTACAGTGTTGGAAAAAAAGCAGCAGAAAGCATTCAATAATTATATTAATAATGATAATAATGATAACACACCGCCAGCACTAGCTCTCCTTTGTGGAAGACAACTACCAGATATTGTCTTCCTTCTCAATACAACTTTTTGTAATTATCCCCATGTTACAGGTTAGGAGATGAATACGTCAAGTGAAGTATATTTTCTAAGGTCACATATCTCATTAGAATAGCTCTAGAGCTATTTATACTTGATTTGTTGAAATTTCCAATCTATAATCTTTCTACCAGGGTTAGGAAAGGTAGCGATGCAAGTAAACGCCTGTCCAAAACTTGTTAGACTTGGAAAAACTCTAGGAGATAAGCAAAACGCTCTTTCAAGTCATCACAAGACAGTGCACAAGGCTATCAACCATGATATCAGACATAGTAGCTAAGTATCACCAAAGTAGTAATAGTCGTTTACTTGGAAAGTTGTTATAAACTGAAAATTGTATTAAAGATTTTGACAAATTGAGTATAATTTGTTATATTGTGTTTGCCAATTAAACAAGAGTTAAACATTTTTTCTTGTTCTAGACTTTTATAATTTTTTTCTCAAGGTTCTTTATCAGAAAACAAAATTAAATAAGTGGACAATTTTTCAAAAATAAATAAATGAATATTTTTTACTTTATGAATTTAAAAGAATCATTTTAAAAAACTAAGGAGAAAGGTTATAGTGCAGAATGGAATGCACACCTGTTGAATCACGTTAATTAACTTTGCAGGCAGCGATCTCTAACACCTAGGTATAAAAGCTATGGTTCAATGTAAAAGCCTTTCCTTTCTCAACTTGTTCTTCTGCAACTAAGATGATCAATTTCCCCAACTTTGTAAATTGCTGAACTGGAGTCTATTATATAAATCCTTAGTAATTAATAATAAAATTAGTACTGCACATTTTTTCTAGTAGAAAGACATAATGTCTGTAAGCCTGGGGTTTTACTTAGGTGTTTAAGATTTTCATATGAAGTTACCAATCTTGAACTTGATCCACATTTAAAATAGAAAGAAAATCAATTACACTGGTCAACAGTGAGATTGTTTCTGACTTAAAAAAGGCCCTAATATATAGTATCTTAGTGTGCTGAACATGAATATAACCCTGAAATTTTTTTATTGGCTTTCGTTTTGAAGATATTCCATATAATTCATTTTATATGTTTCACCATGTAAATTTATCCAGTGGGACTGCAACAACATCCTAAATTAGCCTAGAATGATGTAATATTGCATCGCATTGCAGAATACCATCATGCAGAATACACATCACCCAGAGCTGACTGCATCATTTTCTGATGCAATGCAATGCAATACTACTGCCAGGTGGCTGCTAAAGTAAGCTGACATCATCAGTGCACTATAGAAAGCCCTGTCGGAAAGGCTGAGCATTGAAAGTATTTCAGACATTGTGTGAGACAGTTTAAGCTACTGTTCCATAGAACTGTTATTATTTGATCCATTTAGGCACACTACAGAACAGCAATGCCCCAAAAGTGCGTTAATAGTGTGGACAATTTCTGCTCTATTTGTGGGGAAGTGACATTTGCCAACCAGAAGAAAAGTATCACTTCTCAAGTGAAGAAAGCTTATCATCTTTACTTCGGATTGCACGTTGGAGACCAAGACAAGCCTTGGGCCCCGCATATATGTTGTGCTACATGTACAACACAGCTTTCACAGTGGTGAAATGGCAAAAGACCATCAATGCCATTTGCAGTCCCCATGGTGTGGAGAGCGCCAAGCAACCACATAAAAGACTGTAACTTCTGCTTGGTTCCTGCTTGGTTACTCCTCTTTCCGGCAGAGTAATGAAGCAAAAGAAGTCAAGAAGAGTCTACCCAAATATTCCGTCTGCATTGAGACTAGTTCCACATGGTGAGGGACTTCCTGTTCCACAACCTCAGCAGAATATTCTCTTGATTCGTCTGATGAGGACAAGGGTGAGCTGACCTGTTCTTCTCCTGTTCCATCAGCATGCAGTGATCCAGATTGTCACTGTGGTGCATCATCAACCCCACGCAGACTAACACAGGAAGAAATAAATGACCTGGTTTGTGATTTGGACTTATCCAAGAACAAGGCAGAATTGCTAGGATCAAGACTCCAACAATGGAATCTTCTAGAAGAAGATGTCACAATTACTTGATATTGAAAGTGCCACCAGCAGTTGGAGCCTTTCTTCAGAAAAGAAAGTACTCTGGTATTGTTCCGATACTGAGGGCCTCATGAATGCCTTAGAAATCACTCATGACCCACAAGAATGGAGACTATTTCTAGACTCTTCAAAACTGAGTGTTAACACTTTGTGGTCCGCTCACGTATTAGTACGTTTTTGTCACCAGTATCAGGTGGCTGCTCACATATTAATACATGTTCATCTAGTCTTCGGTTTTTCACACCATGGTGGATTTATCTGGAACGATTAGGAGCTATTTCTTTGATCATACTCAGTCTAGAAGCTTTACACATTGTTTTGGTGAAAGTGTAAGGTGTTTTATGAGAGATATTACAGTTTTTTTAATATCCAGTAGTTCAGGAGTTTTGTGTGTTTTACTTAATGCTTATACCATTCATGCAGTGGCACAGAAAATGGCCGGCCCCAAGGGCTGGTAAATTTAAAGGGCACCGGCACACAAAGTGTTAAGGCTGTGCTTTTGCACAATGGAAACCATCTTCCATCTATTCTATTCCTGAACAGCTGTACAAGAGACAAGCGAAGAAATCTAAGTAGTAGTCTATGACTTGATTTTTTACAGGTATCAACCGTAGGCCTATTACTATTGGCATGCATTTCATGATGTAAACATCAATTTATTGCAGATTACAAAAAAAAACTAGAGCCAAAGTTAGAATTTGACTGTCATATTCATGTTGAGCAAATACAAATTGATAGGAAATGACTAATTTTATTTTTTTATTTTTAAATATATTTTTATTGTTTTTTATGTCTTTTACATTTTGTATTCCCCTTGGGTAGCCCACCACCAATTCACCCGTGATCCATCTCCATGGTCCCTTGTGTTCTTTTCTATTCCATTTTGTGCCCTTATCCTCCCCTCCCCCGCACCCCCCTTCCTCACCCACTGAGTGTATCTCTCCTATTTGGTTTCCTTATAGTCCTGTTATAAGTGAAACCATTCGATATTTTTCTTTTTCTTTCTGGCTTATTTCACTGAGTATGATCGCCTCTAATTCCATCCATGTTGCTGCAAATTGCATGTGTTTATCTTCTTTGAATGCTGAATAGTATTTCATTGTGTATATGTACCACATCTTCTTGAGCCAATCATCTATTTTTGGACATCTGGGTTGCTTCCATACCTTTGCTATTGTGAACAATGCCGCAATGAACATACGGGTGCATGTATCCTTTCGCATTAGTGTTTTTGTGTCCTTTGGGTAAATTCCCAAAAGTGGTATTGCTGGGTCGTATGGAAGCTCCATGTTTAGCAGTTTGAGGAATCGCCATATAGCTTTCCATAGTGGTTGGAACAGTTCACATTCCCACCAGCAGTGTAGAAGAGTTCCTTTTTCTCCACATCCTTTCCAGCATTTGTTGTTGCCTGTATTTTTAATGTGTGCCATCCTCACAGGTGTGAGGTGCTATCTCATAGTGGTTTTGATTTGCATTTCCTTGATTATAAGTGATGTTGAGCATTTTTTCATGTATCTGTTGGCCATTTGCTTTTCTTCTTTGGAGAAGTGCCTTTTGAGCTCTTCTGCCCATTT